>NIVC01001899.1:32500-152500 GCA_002269645.1 Macrostomum lignano | reverse complement strand
AGAGACCGGGCCGAATCCGTTTTAGCGGCGAAGAACAGAGGCGTCTGATCGTTGCTAGACTTGGCCTCCTTGTCGGCCCTGCGGCGGACCAGCACGCGGCACATCTCTGGGTAGTTGCTGGCAGCGGCTACGTGCAGAGGCGTCCAGCCAAGATAGTCAGCAGCGTTGGGGTTGCCGCCGCATTCGATCATGAGGTCCATGACGCTGGGGCTCCAGTTGGCAGCCACCTCGTGCAGGACAGTCTGGCCGTACCGGTCTTTGGCGTTCAAGTCGGCGCCTTGGGCGATCAGGTCCATGATGAAGTCTGCGCGGATGTGAATTAGGTTTGAAGAGACGCTCTGCATGAACAGCAGAAAATTTTTTTCTATCGTGACCAAATGAGAATTCCTTTCAAGTGTTCTCGGAGAGTTTAGGAAGTTAACTTTGGCGTGTAAATTAAGCCACTTTGTCAAGTCTGTCAAGTTTTTTATAAACTTGAATGTTTTTTTTATACACTCCATAGCAAAGCAACCCACCTGTGTCGAGCTCATTTGAGTGCAGATCGCTATCCGGCGTGCTAATCCTGACAAAATACACCAGCAGACGCTTGTTCAACGCCTTCTGGTCGGGCGTGACGCCGTTGTCGATCAAGTCGCGGCCGAATAGTCGGGTCCGACCGTTGTGATCGTCGATAGCCAGCAGTGGCGATACCGGACCTTGGCGGGTCGTGAGAGGTGTTTCATGGTATCATAGTGCGATTCTCGCTTTTGAACTGAGGGGCAGAGAGGCCACAAAAAATTGAATAGGGGCTCGTGTACGAAAATTGGCCAAGCACAACTGTATAACAGGACGTAAAACTCTAACCTTTTAAGAGGCCTATTTCCTGGTGAAAATACACTGTGAAGATCGGAAAAAGTAATTTTTTATCACAACATCAACTATTAAGTTTGATTTGAGGCAGTGAAGATTACCATTTCTTTAATTTAGCATGCACAACATGTTGCTCTGTTTTTTTAGTATATTATTGTGTGGTTAAATTTTTACTTTCATATCATTTCATTTTTGAGATTGAAATACACAGAAGTGAAAAAATTGTTTTGTTCCTTGTTGAATCAAGTGTATTTGTAATTAATTTTTATCTTTGCATGCTCTTAGCCTTAAGCTAAGCCTTGGCTTAGGAATTGATAGCTTGTATAAAAAGTAATACTGGTAAATATTGTCTACATTTTGGCAATATTTAGACAGGTCTAGGAACAGCTTCTAATATGCATTCAAATGGAACTGCTATACGAGCTACATACAATAATGGCTTAGGAGTACCTGCATCCAACAATTTTTATTGCAAATTTACTCAATTGAAGAAGGAACAAAACTAAATGTTCACTTCTGAGTATTTAAATCTCTGGCTTGGGCTTATAAAATCAAATTAAAATGATATGAAAATGAAACTTTCACTACACAACTATATAAAATACAACTGAGTAACATACACTACGTGCTAACTTAAAGAAATGGAATTCTTCACTGGCCGAGATCAAATGCAATCATAGATTTTGTGGTGAAAAATGATTCTTTTCCTGTATCTACAGTACATTTTTTCAGGAAATAGCCAAATAGGCCTCCAAAAAAATTGAAAGATCTTTGAGTTTTACGTCCTGTTATACTACAGCGGTGTCATTGAAATTGGTCTTGGGCTTGTCTTGCGATTCGTGCCTTATGAGGGCCAACCCCCATGACACAGAGAGTGCACATGCTTGGCGATGATCAGTCCCAGGTGCTCATGGGTCAGCGGAAGGGGCATGACCTACTTGACCTGAAGGGGCAGGGTCAACTGTCGCATTGATTTGCAGCCTCTCGGCGAGCTAAGCCGCACAGATATCTGTATTAAATTCTTACAGGCCTTCTCATCCTCGAGCTGGATGGATTTGTGCGGAATATCGTGCACATGGCGCCTCTCTCTGGTCACAGTTTTCCACTTGCTGATGCTTTGCTTTAGATTGGCAGCCCCGGAGAAGCTCAGGCCCCGCCTGAAAAGTAAATTAAATGTCCATCATATCAGTTATGAAGTTTTTTGCTCGTTTATTTGCTTCAAATAAGGTCGATTCTGTCTGAAGCCCTAATATCTTTATTGGTTGTAAAATGGACAGGAATTATGAAAGAAAATCAAATATATTATTAGTTTTTATTCATAACCAAAAAACAACATTAATTTTTATTACATTTCTAAAACATAAAAAAAGTTTTTTGATATTTCAAACAAGTTGCTCTGTTCCAAGTTGATTTTAAACAGTAAATAAAATTTAGCACAACATTTAATTATGGACATGGACATGTGAGCTCTAAAATTTATGAGGGATTTCTTCAACATTTGCTTCTGGAAATCAAATTACAATTACAAAAAAGCACATGCATATTTATGCCTTATGGACAAGAGTTAGTACAATTGATAGTAACATGAATTGAAGCGACAATTGATAGTTTAAAGAACTGAAGCACTAAAATTTCTATGCATATAAAACTTACGTATGAATAAAATTAGTTAATTTGGGATTGGGATTAAATATTAAATCTGTAAATGCAACTTATAGACTGAAGACAGCAATAAACGTTTGTTTTTAGATTCATATTATTAGAATGGAATTTTAAGTAAAAAATTAGCCCCACTTACGAAGACTGAGCTTGAGGCTTCTCAGAAGAATCGTCAAAGTCTGCCATGGCAGCCGCTTACTTCCAATGATTATGATACTCAGATCAGATGCGACAGAAAATGTGAAAGGAACAGCGAAGTTAAAATTTAGCCACTCGAAATGTCTTAGTAGTAATTAGTTAAACAAAAGTTGGAGCATCTTTAGTATGGACCAAAAAAATATAATAAGAGTATTATAAGGAAAAACGTTTTTTACTTTAAATAAAAGAGAATATTGTTCTGCTATCTGTTCCTCGACAAAACGCGCAATGTTTAAAATTCTTGTGTTAAATAATTACGTCAAACGGTTCTCTGTTGAGTTATACTCAAGTCAATTCATAACTAAATATTATCCTGTTTTGAACATGGAATGCGTTACAAATTTTTATTATTATAAAATTATTATTAAATTATAATATTTTATTATTATTGATGGGTTCGGCCTTTTTAAGCCTACGAGCGTATAGCTTCGGGCCTCAGAACTCAGAAATGAATCACTTAGAACTCTGGCCTCTCACTCCTGTCAGATGGTCAGCCCCATGGTAGCTAGATTGTGGGCGAGCAGCAAGGTCCTATACCTAAGAGAAGACAGCGAGAGACAAGCAGGGAGAATTTGAAAGGTAGAGATTAGCTAATCCGCAGATTAACTAACCCGCTGCCACCAGTCCGTGCGCCCCGGCTCACCATACCGGAGCTATCGAAATCGGACTTCCGACTAGAGGGGCACTGCATTTACCTGCCATCTAGTGTCTTTTAGCTGTCTAAATCTCGAAGTCATAGCCGAATAGAAGGGACGCTGCTGGGACTAAGATCGCATTGGCCATGCAGGGACAGAGAGGACTTCTGCAGGGGGTTCTTGCGCTGGCGAGCCTCTATACACTACTAAATGTACTATTTCATTACTGAATTCCCAGAAGTACATGTATAAGTACACACAACTGTACGCTTTTGGCACTAAATGTGTTAACACGCCGACAGATAGCGATGATGTAGATGTATTGTTACTTTAGGAGACCTTCAGACTAATATTTATCTCGTTTTAGCCGCTTAGCTGCCTGAGGCCGCGCGAAAGCGCCAGTCTGGCACTTAATTCGCATGCTTATCATGATTTCTGAGAACGACTGATTGACTGGTAACTGCGCCGCTTCCGGTCCACTGTGACCTCTGCCCCTAGATCTAGCCACTCATCTCAGCTGGCATTGCGAAAAAGAAAGAAAACATTAAGTCAACTTCCAGATTTAACTTTCTCACTTAATCCGCAATCCTAAACACTTTAGATTGAGTTAGAGCGAATGGCTACTTTTAATATTAACTGACACTTCTGCCTTGAGTTTGGCACACAAAAGCAAGTAAGCAAAAGTGCAAATCCTATCAGAACACCTAGGAAGGGGAGAGCTTTTGTTAAAATAGGCGCCGAATTTTCCGATTGGTCGAGCTGGGGGCAGTCAGGTCGACTCTGATTGGCTGAGCTCAAGACCCCAAAACCCACCCCACCAGGTGGCCTTCAGACCCCAGGGAAGATGACAGGTGCGGTCATAAATCATGCGCAAAACATAATAAAAGTCACTTGTCTAGACATCCTGGCGCCAAAAGTGACAGAAAAACACCCATAAATTAAAAGAGAAAGTAACAGAGCGAGTGGGGAGAAAGCTGGAAAGACCTCCTTGACCCAGACAGGCTGGAGCCAAGTGACAGCTAGACCGCCATAAATCACTGAAAACAGTGAAAAAGCCGCTAATCTTGTGGTCAGAATGGGGTTGAAACCATTCCTCCCAGACTTAGTGTCGCCCGTCTAGACTGCTAGAGGTCAATCCGTCTCAAACCCAGACAGTCTGACCTTCAAAGATGCGTAAAAAATCCAAAATTAGAATCCTAAGAGAAGTACATTGAGTATTTATCATAATTAATAATGATGGCATAAATTAGTGTAGAACTTAGTCTGGATGAGAGAATGGAGAGAGATTCCTAAAGCTAGCCTACTGACAGTTGGGGAAAAGCGCATCGAAGTGAAATGTGCGGTTTTAAGATTGCAAAAACATCCTCATCATTATTATTAATATTATTACTATTGTTTCTATAATATTGTTATTATATTTAAATTTATTATTATATATTTTGCTATGAAAAAAGATAAGTTTTTCATCTACAGAAATGATGTGTATTGTACATGCATGGTACATGTACATGTAAGCAACTCAAGATGTAGCCATATTGGTTTGACACAGATAGGCGGAAATTTAGTGGCCATGGACTGTAATTTACTGAAATTACAGCAGATCGGTTTTTGAGCACCATGTACGGTTTCTTTTTTGTTTGCACTGCATCTGATAGTAACAATAAAGGTTATAAAAGTCAAGAGCCACTAGAAGTTACCGTTGTATAAATCGTATAAACTTCGAAGTTACGTTGGCTAATGAAAATCCTTGGCTACGCCACTATAATTGTTGCTCGTACAAGACATTTAGGAATTACCCCTACAACCACAGTCTTTTTAAAAGCGAAAATATAAATATTGGGCCTAATACAGAAGCGCTTTGCTCTGCTTTCTTGGTTCGATTGAGAGTACATAAATTTCACGGGCATATGGTTGTTTAATTGAATATATCCAGTAGGCCTTTTACGGTTCACTGCTACATCTAGTAGATTAGCTCGTAGATGCTTATGCTGCAGTGAGAGTTTCTTGTAGTAAGTGTTTAATACCCATTTCCAATATTGAAAAACATTGATTATTATCGCTCGACTAAGTAATTTCTATCCATCTCTTTTAAAAGTGGACCAGATCGAGCGGCCATTGGCCCACAACCGCATGAGCTCATGATCACCCACCTGCGCTTTTTCCTACAAGCATAAATCAGTTTTGATGGGAAATATGAGATAAAATGAATCCAATGATGACTGAATTAATTCAGTCAAATGAGCTGAATGTAAACATTGTTAAGGTATTCGGGCAGAACCTTGTCAACACGTTCTATTTTCATTTTTTAATCAGCAGAAAGCATCTACTGAAGTAGCTTTTTGCCAACTATCACTATTTTTATCCAATATGGTTTTAGCATTCATTTCTGATTCTATTTTCAGGCATTGAGTAATCAAGCTAAAAACGGATTTAAATTAAACAAAAAAGTGTGATTCTTTGGGTCCCGTCTTCGTTTTCTTTGAAGTCTCACTTTGAAACATCTTTCGACGTCATTTGCCAGACTGCCATTTGGCTGTAGGCAGCTCAGCGATAAATGCATCTTGACTCTCGCGCCACAATTCTTGATTCGATTCCGTGCGTGGACACCGCTAATCCACTCTTACCCCCGTCGCGATTACTGATTGGCTGGCTTTGATTATCGAATCCACTCTTACCCCCGTGCTGATTGCTGATTGGCTGGCTTTGATTTATCTAATCCACTCTACCCCATGCTGATTGCTGATTGGCTGGCTTTGATTATCTAATCCACTCTACCCCATGCTGATTGCTGATTGGCTGGCTTTGATTTATCTAATCCACTCTACCCCATGCTGATTGCTGATTGGCTGGCTTTGATTATCTAATCCACTCTACCCATACTGACTACTGATTGGCTGGCTCAGTTCAGTGAGGTACGAGCGTTACGAGCGTCAGAAAAGTTCAACACAACCCCAAAAGTCAATCGGTTCAAGTTCGAGCTCAGGTCTAAGTGTATAGTCATAAATTAGCTCGATTTGGCTCTTTTAATGCCTGTGTTTGAAGGTCTAGAGATATTAGTGAAACAAAATATTTTATGCAGCATACATGTACACTCCGAGACACAAAAAACGCTGCGTTTCAAGTGTATTTGGAACTTTGGATTCGGAGAAATTTCCTTGGATGTTTTTACCTCCTCGGGCAGTCTCAGATATTTCAATTCCCTTCGTATCAAGTTGAAGCTGTGGTACCAGCTGGCCAGCTAGAGGCATACATCAAGCCATGCCAGCCTCCAAAACCCCATCTCAGGTGAAAAAAGGTGCCACACGCCAAGACGCCAAAAGCACACAATAAATTTGCACCGGCGAGTGTTGACAGGTATTGCAAATGCCCTGTTTGTCCTACGAAAATTGGCCACAGAGAATCAATAATTTCGCAGTCTCTTCTTGGCTGTTGAAATTGAAATTCTTCTTCCCCAAGCTTGAGGAGTCTTGCGTAAAAGGCGGGCTAAAGTTACAGAAAAGCCACGCGAGGATGGCGGGAGCGGGAAATCGATGGGCATTTTTTTAGCAAACGGCCATAAGGGAAAAAGGCAGTGAGCGATGGACTCTCGGGAAGGGAGCTAGTAATGAGAAATATACCTTTTCCTTCTCTTAATTGGCCAGCTGGACAATAACCAATGAGCTGCGGGATGCTCAAACAGCACAAGATGCAGAAAATCTTGCTGATTCATCAGAGCGCTTCAGTGAATTCTAAGAATTTCGACCGTATCGGCACTGATGAGCGACTTGTCCACCACGACAGCAGGCGGCCTTGGCAACGCCACGGCTACCGAAAGTGCCGCAGATGCCGCCGCGGCCGCAGCCGCTGCCTGGTGGGCTGCGGGCCTGCGCTGGACCCAGGTTGTCATGGCAACCCTCGGCCTGGCCGGAAACTCGTTAGTGGTGGCCACGCTGGCCCGACGCCGCTATCAATCTCGCTTCGCCACGGCGGTCTTCCTGCATCAGACGGCGGTGGACCTGTTCGTGTGCGCCTTCACTCTGGTGATCATCCTGAAGCCAGATCAGAATCCCACGGACAGCCGCGGCCTCGGCTTTGTGCTCTGTCACGTGCTGAACAGCCAGCTGTTCTACTGGTACTCGGTGTTCGCCAGCGTCCAGAACCTGCTGCTGATTGCCATCGATCGCTACTGGGCCGTGTTCCGCCCGGTCCGGTACAAGACGCTCGGCTGGAGACCGGCAGCCGCCTGCCTAGGCGGACTGCACGCTTACTCGTTCCTCGTAAACATTATTGACGTGTTCTCCGTAGAGTTCGACTCGGGCAGCAACCTGTGCAGCAGCGAGATCACCAATCCCGTCTGGAAACGCGTATTCAAGGTGTACGGCTTCGCCTGGTTCGGCCTCGTCTACCTGGCGCCAGTGACCGGCGTTGTCTGCCTATACGTCGGAATCGTCTGCCGCCTAAGCGGTCGCGGCAGCCTCCGCTCCGCCGCCGCAGCCAGCCGCTTCCGACGACGCGCAGCCACCGAGCTGACCAAATCAGCCGTGGTGATCACGGGCATCTTTATTGTATGTTTCAGCTACGACTGCGTGTACTACCTGCTCGGGCACCTGGACCTGGTGCAGTACGTGTACAACTCGCCCACGCAGCTGATTGGCGTGTTCCTGGTGACCCTGAACTCCTGCGCCAATCCAGTTGTCTACTGCATCGTCATGCGCTCCTTTCGCGCTCGAATCGTAGCCGCAGTCTGCTGCTGCTGCAACGCCAGAAGACTCGGTGGCGGCTTGGTCAGACGGCGAAACAACAGCAATAGTAATCGTGGAAAAGTCGAAGGCCTGGACGGCGAGGACGTGGGTCAGAGAACTGACACCGAATTTGTTTCGGCGGCCAGACGTGGTTGCAGTGGACGCCGTAACTATCAAAAGTGCACCGAAGACGATGGATGCTGCATTGACGATGAAGGAGATCCCGATGGCGATGAATTGGAAGAGTCTGGAAGCATCGATGTCGAGGCGTCCCAGGAGCTGCAGCCAATCGTGTCCAATGCTGGCTCGTTGTCGCCGCTGTCCACTCCGGCTGAATCGCCAGCTCCGCGCCGACTTTCTGTCGGCTTTGGCTTGGGCCTCGGCTTCGGCTCCAGGGCCCGCCTGCTGGAGCCTCCCATCGCCATGAAGGAGCTGCGCTTTCGAGTGAAGCAGGTGCAGGCGCAGTAATCGATGCGGAATCCAAACACCCATGATTAGTTCGCAAGATCCACGGCATGCAAAATGAAACAATTAATCTACAAACGCTCGGTCACGTGTTAATTCGCTATTTAGTTTGCCGGTTCTCTATCATTATTGTGGGCTCGGAATTCTTAGTTAGTTATCCTTCACTTTCACACTAGATATCACAGCGTCATACGATGTACCTTATGTACCTTAAGGTAATTCTGTTAAGAACACTCATGCAGGGCGCGCTGAACAATGCTTAAAATAATTTCGCCCACCCCAAATCATAATTTTTAACAACTTATGAGCACTATGAGCTGCCTTTGAAATCTCTAAATGGAACGAACGACTCAGATTTAGTTTACTGAATTCGCTTTTTTTGTTTCCTATCGTCTATTAAACGGTTTGCTTACCTTCCTATCTGCATTGAAGGTGCAACTGCTTAAACAAAATTACAAACTGAAATTGAACTGCTCACAAGAGTCTGTACTCCCATTGTGAGCTGGCTGCTGTGTTTTTTGGTCAGAGGGGATTTGCTGGTGGTAGCAACCTACAGCTGGCAGGCAAACAGCAGAATAACGCGTCACGCCTGCTTCTGTTCTGGGATCGCACAGGCCTGCAGCGGCCAGTCAGTCAGGTGCCCAGCGAACCGAAAGCTTCAGAAAAGACTCTTTACAATAAGAGTCCACGCGACTAGAACTGGGGTAGCTAATGGATAAAGAAGAGGGTGAAAAAAGGAGAGGAGAAGAAACTCCCAAATCCTTTTATTCGCTCAGCACGCCGAGACAGACAACAATGGTTCAATAGAGACTGCCAGGTTTAGCTGGGATGTTGCTAAGATTTTGCCGCTAAGCAGCACATTCTGATGGCGCGGAACTAAGAAGAGACCTTGGCCCAGACTCAGCAACTGCCTCATCTGCATGCAAATGGCCAACCACCAGTTATAGGAATCCCCCAGCTCCAGCCCGTTCCCTCGCGAGCCTTTTGGGACGTCAAATTAACCAGCTCATCTGCCGCGCGTTAGATGACCCTTGTTCAAAGACTTCTCCACCAGAGCAAAGCTGTCTGTGGGGGGGGGGTAAGTAATGGGAGAAAGGGAATGACGGACAGAGGAACATGGCTGAGTTCTGTCTGCCTGTACTCAAACTATTATAATTGTCGGCCCCGTAATGAACTAACTTCGCACTTGACGCTTCGTGGCGCTTTTCTCAGAAAAAGCACAAAATTTTTGGCTAGAGAATCGGGCGTTAATTAATTCGACAATTCGGCCATGAAATAACCGCTCGTTCGAGCCTCCATGTTCCTTCCATGTTCCACGAGAGGGTGTCTCATTAACCCACAGTGTTAGAATGGCTTTGAGTGGCTTGGAACTAGTGAGGTTTTTGCATCCCTGCTCGTACTCATTTTCCATGTAAGATACTTTTAAACTCCAGCTCTTTCAGCGAATCAAAACAAACCTGTCAAGATAGGAACGAGAATATATCTTCTTTTGTAGCATGAATTTATGCATAATCTTTCAAACTAAACCTTTATTTTTTAGGCGATGATAAGTGTGTGCCCTGTCTGATGATAAGAAAGTCAGGGATGCTGTGCACCCTGTGTGAGTCTGCGTGCTCAGGGGACAGCGAACTGGGCCTCCTTGCTGACTTTATTTGCGGCAGGGACTAAAGCTCCCAGAAAAATTAACGGAAAAAAGAAAACTGAAGACCTGAAAACTCCCTGGATTCTAACGGTGCTGTTATATTGAGAACTTAAATTTAGTTCACAAAATTCTAAATTCTACTTGCACATGAACTGCAAGCTGTAAGAAAAATTTAATCGAGCTAATGGGTTACTCTGTCCCATCTGCAACTCTTTCCGCAACCCGCTTTTCTCCATGCATTGGATTTTTTCCCTACAGAAAATCCCCCTCTGAGTCAGACCTCCTGCCTTTCCTTTGATGCCTTTGTCCCTCAGAAGTGGAGCCGTTAGTGAGAGCTGGGCACTCGCACCGGACACTCACCACTGCCAGCCAGGGAATGATGAAGAGAATTAAAATAATTGACTCAACTGAGAACACTTGAAGGCGACAGTAGAAATGCTGTGGTCAAAGGACTATTAATTCAGTGCCTACTTGTCTTGAACACCATTTAATGACTGTAACAAAAAATATCGATTAGTTTACGTGTGTTCGTGAGACATTTAGGTGAAGAATTGCAAATCGACGTTGGTTGCCTATGGGCGTAATCGTAGTCTGCCAACCAGGGGTGCTGGCGCCCCTTGGTGCTGGCGCCCCTTGGTGCTGGCGCCCCTTGGTGCTGGCGCCCTTGGTGCTGGCGCCCCTTGGTGCTGGCGCCCCTTGGTGCTGGCGCCCCTTGGTGCTGGCGCCCCTTGGTGCTGGCGCCCCTTGGTGCTGGCGCCCCTTGGTGCTGGCGCCCCTTGGTGCTGGCGCCCCTTGGTGCTGGCGCCCCTTGGTGCTGGCGCCCCTTGGTGCTGGCGCCCCTTGGTGCTGGCGCCCCTTGGTGCTAAAGCGGTAATTCAGAGCATTGCAACGCGTATCGCAAACCCTTTGAATCATTTATTCGGTCGAATGCCTTCACACAAACAGAATTCATAAAATAGATGAATCAACAGCAAAGAAAAAAAACTGCAGATTAGGAGCGTTCGACATGAAATATTGATTGATTTCTCGGCGCTTTTTTTGCAAAGCTGTGCTTGAATTTTACGGATTCTGTTTATCGTTAAAGGAATGGTTAAGCGATTTCATCTTTACAGAATAATTAAATAAACAGTGTAAGACTATTTTACTGGAGTTAAGAAGATTTCTAGACTACTGGAAATTCTGGTTCATCGACAGCAAATGCAGAAGGACGGTGAAGTATTTCATCTTTTTGACAGAAACTTTACAATTGATGTACATTACAATTGCAGTCATAAGCACAGGCACACACTCACACAGAAGTGTACAGCGGCCCTAACTTTATATTATCGTTAGGCTTGTACACTTCACTTGTGCCGTGGGGGTTGGCCCTCAAGGCTGTTAATTGCACGAGCAGAGCCAAGCCGAGATTCCAATTCAGCCCCAAATTAAGGTGGACTGCACTGGGAATCGAGCCTGGGCCGCTGGCACATCAGAGCGCCGCGCCAGACCGCTGGGCTACGGCCGCCCCAGTAAATTAACAAAATGGAAACGGTTTTATTTTAAGCGACGGAAATTCTACTTTCTAAATGGTCGTTATGGACAATTCTCAGACAAGAAAAAATTGCCTAGAATATGAAAAGTCGGTTTGAAACGAACGCACTGACAAGATTAGGAAAAAGCAGGTGCTTTGTTTTGCACTTTTCCATGTTTGTCAGTCTCCGGTAGCACTTTTAAAGGGGTAGAAATTATCCAATATGTCAAAACCTGTTGACTTGTGGTGAAAAATAGCTCGCAGTTTTTTGAAGATCAAACAGTCGAGGACACCTGAGAAAAATTCAGATGTTAAGAATTGTGCTAATCTCCTCTAAGTAGGGTGAGCCATGGATTTTATGGTACGTGGATATAGGTAAGAATTTTAAAAACGAAAAATTTCTATATTTTTTGGCACTTCAGTCACTCATTTTAGCGCCGCAGACACTCATTTTGGCGCCATTAAGTGAAATTCAGCTTTTACTAGGGGGGGGGACACATGTCCCCCTGTCCGTCCCTACCGGTGGTAAAAAATGACAGCAGTTATTGCACCACTCTAAAATTGCAGCCAAAAGCATTGGCGATTGTCACTTACTATAATTAGTGCTTTCTAATTAATTTCATGCACAACTTAATTATCACGCTATGGGCGGTTCACAATTATACTAAAATGTTTTTGTCTAAATTTGAGTTCAAAACTAAGCTGCATTTAAAATTAACTTTGGTTATATTTATATGTAGATTTAAACTACTGAAAGTAGCCACGAGAGTGCAACGTGTATTGGGAGACTCATTTGAGGTTCATAATTGTGCTAAAGCTAAAGCCCCTGGTGCTAAAGCCCCTGATGCTAAAGCCCCTGGTGCTAAAGCCCCTGGTGCTAAAGCCCCTGGTGCTAAAGCCCCTGGTGCTAAAGCCCCTGATGCTAAAGCCCCTGGTGCTAAAGCCCCTGGTGCTAAAGCCCCTGGTGCTAAAGCCCCTGGTGCTAAAGCCCTGGTGCTAAAGTCCCTGGTGCTAAAGCCCCTGGTGCTAAAGCCCCTGGTGCTAAAGCCCCTGGTGCTAAAGCCCCTGGTGCTAAAGCCCCTGGTGCTAAAGCCCCTGGTGCTAAAGCCCCTGGTGCTAAAGCCCCTGGTGCTAAAGCCCCTGGTGCTAAAGCCCCTGGTGCTAAAGTCCCTGGTGCTAAAGCCCCTGGTGCTAAAGCCCCTGGTGCTAAAGCCCCTGGGGCCGTAGCCCAGCGGTAGCGCAGCTGCTCTGGTGTGCCAGCGACCCAGGCTCGATTCCAAGTGCAGTCACATTAATTTGGGGCTGAATTGGAATCTCGGCTTGGCTCTGCTCGTGCAATTAACGGCCTTGAGAGCCAACCCCCCAAGGCGCAGTGAAGTGTACATGCCTAACGATAATATAAAGTTAGGGCCGCTGTACACTCCTGTGTGAGTGTGTGCCTGCGTACGTATCCGCGCGCTTGTATGCCTGCTCAGGGGAGTCGGCGGAATGGGCAGTAATGCCTCTCGCCGGTTGTGTGCCAATGTCGCTTAAAGTGTGCCAGGTTGCACACAACCCCCCTGCCTCTAAAAAAAAGCCCCTGATGCTAAAGCCCCTGGTGCTAAAGCCCCTGATGCTAAAGCCCCTGGCATTGAAGACACTTTCAAAAGACAAAGATTGACACTCAAAAACACATGTACGCTTAGGATTAAATGATTAAAATGAGAGCCATCTGAATATTTTAAGGACCGAATGTGAATGCTAAGAATTTTCGACTAAAAAGTTAAATCAGCAGTGAATTCCTGTCAGCTTCTTCAAGCTCTCTGGTCACTGGACATGAAAGTCATTTAAAAGCATGTGAATAGGAGGACTGATTTATTGAGCACGGCTCTCGTTCCAGAACTTTCTTTAGAAATCGTTTTATGCGGGATCTGGCGGCACTCGTGTGTGTGAGTGTGTGTGTGTGTGTGTGTGTGTGTGCGCACACGTGAGCAAGCATTGGGTGGCCCGGTGTGTACACAATAAGCACTGAATCTCTCACTGGCGCATCCCATGAGGGCTTGGAACTCAGAGTCCAGGAAACCAGCTTTGCCCATTCCTCCTAGCTGGCTCTCCCCCTCTCCCACCCACTCTTTTTTCCTGACCTAAAAGTAGTTGCTTGAACGAGCGAAAGACGGGGCAGAGGTGGAACGAGAGGTCTTCACCCGGCTTGTTCGACAGCAATTTCAACAAGCCAGAGAGAAATCTGAAAAAATCTGAGAAACTGAAGAATTCCAAAGGGCTACTCGTTGAGCTGCTGTGAGTGACATTTTTGTAGGGCCACTGAAGTTGGACAGCCTTCTAAAAACATTATAATTTATACTGCTAGTGTAAAAACTAAGTCCGTTTGCATGCTTGTTGAAATTGATAAAACATATTGTCAATCAGTACTTAAAATTCACTCTGTAGCCGGTGTGTCACTCTGTAGCCGGTGTGTCACTCTGCAGGCAGTGTGTCACTGTAACTAATAATGTGGTCCCTTTGTAGCTGAGGTGTCCTCTGTAATTAGTGTGTCCTTGTATAACCGGTGTGTCACTGACAAATCTTTTACGAATCCACTGTCTGGGTTTCATTCCAGAACAGACACCTTTTGGCAATATCAAATGCAAATTCGAAGGCACATCATGATGTGGTAATTATTTTCCAAAAGTTCGCAGCACCAAGAAACGTCCAATGGCCGACAATCGAGTCCCCGAAGACGAGGCGTCAAGCCGCCGTGCCTACGTGCCGGCCTACACAGCTTCTATACCGGGACTGCGACGTCGGCTTCATCAACAGCGACCAGCAATCTCGCCAAAACAGCACCAACAGCCGGTTTCTTCGCCCCCGCCACCGCCGCTGCCACCACGGCTTTCAGGACGATCCGTCTCGGCTACATCCCTGTCACAATTGGTAGCGGAAGAGAGCCGAGCAACGCTGTACGGAGCCAACATACCCGACTGTCCGGTCGGCTACGAGCGATACGTCCGCGAGAGAATGCGGCAGCACAAGCGCCTGTCGGTCCGGCGGGCCCTGCTGTTTGACGCCGTTGCTTCAGCGCAGGCTGTAGTGGAGAAGAAAGCTTCGCCTCCGACGCCGCCGCCCAGACTACGTCGAGCAGTTCAGCAGCAGGAGGCGTCGACGACCGGTCAGCTGAGGTGCGAATTCTGTCATTGCCATCGACGACAATCCGAAACGCAGACGCAGAGACGGTAGGTACGGCTTGGTCAGCTTAGGATTGCGATCAGTAGCGGTGAAATTAGAAGCAAATACAATATACGCTTCTAATATAAGCCACCTTTATACGATTTTAAGCTCATTAAAGAGTAAAAAAGAGTTTCATAGCACAGTCAGCTTGAATGTACTGTTCGGAAACTCGAATTTTAGAAGCCCAACAACAAGTCTACATTCGACTGTCAACCAGCAGCCGCAGCAGCATCGGCTGTACACCTGGGTTCCCGGTTTTGGAAATATTTATCCTGGTCCCTCGAAGCCTTGGGAATCTGGGATTTGCCGTCAACACCAGTTGCAGCGGCAGCAGCAGCAGCAAGTACAGAGTACCAGACAACGGATCGACGCGAATCGAGTCTACTTCAACGAACGCCATCTGGCCAGCCGAGCTGCAGAATGGAAAGAGACTCTGGTTTAGTAATGATGTAGCTTTAGAATAAAATATGAGAATTATCTCTGTAGAAGCGACGAAGTATCCTTGTTTTGATGAAAACTTTTGATGTTAGCTTTACTTCATAGATGCACACAAATGCTACTAGATACATGCACAGTGAGTTTGTTTTTTATATTGTATAGTGACAACTGACAAATGCATGCTTTAAGTACACTCAGCGACATGTTAAAATTTCCAACCCGGAACCAGTGGTCAACTTTTCTCAGATCTCAGCCCTAAGTGACGCAATGCATATCACAGCCCGCGGTTCACATCTCAACTAGGGGTGATGCACTGGCTTAGGCTAATGAGGAGAGAGTGAAGGGTTCATGGCTAGGGTTGGATGTGAGAAATTTCTGAGATGTCAAGGCTCATAGAGAGAATCGCAGAGACGTCAATACTCACGGGGAGTTGCCAAGATATCAAAGCTTATGGGGAATTGCTGAAATGCTGTGGACCAAGGCTCATGCGGGAGTTGCTGAGATGTCAATGCTCACGGGGGATGGGGTATGAGCTCATGAGGTATTGCTGAAATGCTGTGGCTCAAGTGGGGTATTGCTGAGAAAAATTCTCATGGGGGGTGTTCAGATGCATTGAGCCAAAGCCCATAGGGGGATCTGATATCTAAGGCTAGATAGCTGGCTTTCAGGGCGGGGCTTTCTGCTTTAATCGTCCTTGAGAAATTAACAATAGTGACTGTACAAGGTAAAAATCTAAATGTAGTTTATTAAAAATTGCTTTATCTGTTGCCTCCCCAACGGGGGGCACAAACTGCTAGTCCTCTATACTAAAAACGATCGATTTTAGAAAAAAACGGCCCAACCGATTTTCATAAAACTTGCACCGTTCGATCAAATTAAAAAATAGCTCGTATGAAGTTATAAATTTAGTCGCTTATATCAACAATCCTAAGGTGTCGACACTGATCCACATAGTTAAAATATTTTATTATCGCCTTGAGGCCCCGCAGGTCACGTGACAAGCCAAACTGGCAGTTGTCTAGCCTTATTTACAAGACTAGGTCAGATTTCTGTAGATCACGTGACAAACAGCCCTGGGAATGAGCCATCAGGCCTGCCTGTTTGTTAGTCGTTTTACGCTCCGTGCGTGCGTGCCTCGATCGGGTGTGTAAACTTAACTAAATGCATGCAACTTACTGATAATGCAAATGCTGACGAACAACTTTCTTTGCAGTTAAAATCACTGAGCAAAACAACCAGTTCATGTAATAAAAGACAGTAATATACTTGCAAAAACCTGAGATAGCTCTCAGAATGCATCATAATTTGCCACTTGATTGTCCAATAAGAATTGTCAGCTTGAAAGTTACCGATGTTCGATTCCCAACTTCCGAAGGATTGCACGGTTCGGACGCAATTGTGAGTTCAATATTGGGTTTTGATGAACTGGCTCCGTTTGGGATTTTAAGGACTTTCGGTTGGATTTCGTGCGCGTCTCATTAATTTGGGGCTTGTGTACGAAAATTAGCCTGGTGTTTGTCGTGCGATCTATGCCTATAAGGGCCGATCTTCAAGGTACAGAGTGCGCATCCCTGTGCGAGGTCAGCGCGATGAGCATGACTACTTGCCACCTCGCTAGCTGCAAGTGGACTATTGCCTTGACATTTGAAACGCCCGAAATCCCCCAGAATTTTTGTCATTTACCGATGCTTTTACTGTCTACCGGAGATAATTACCTCGTTTGAAAGTAATCAGAAACTATCCTGACTCTTGAGGTGCAACAAATGACCAAATTTGACTCTAACTATTATTTTTCGAACCGAACAATTGGAATCCAGCACCCAGACCCTGACTATTCGGCAGCGTATGTTGAACTGACCACAAGTGAAGCCGGGCTTAAAGGCTGCGGCTCCGCCTTCACATTAGGCCGAGGAACTGAAGTCAGTAAGTATGAGTATGCTCTTCAGCTCTTAACTAGATCGTACACTGAAAATTGGTGGATGTAAGGAGGGCCTGGGAATGAGGTGGGAGGGGCAGAGGGGCAGGAAGTTAAGTGGGTGGATGAAAGGAGGGGTAGAGGGACAGGGAGTAAAGTGGGTGGAATAGAGGGGGCAGAGGGACAGGGAGTGAGTTGGGTGGAAGGAGGGGCAGAGGGACAGGGAGTGAGGTGGGTGAATCGAGGGGCAGAGGGACAGGGAGTGAGGTGGGTGAATCGAGGGGCAGAGGGACAGGAAGTGAGGTGGCTGAATGGAGGGGCAGAGGGACAGGGAGTGGTACATGTATAGGTGAAATAAAGAGGCACAGGAGCGTGAACAAATCAAATACTCGTAGTCGAGCCGTATATTTGTTGCCCATGCAGTTGCGAAGAACATAGAATCCCTCAAGCATTATGTGGAGGACAAGAAGCTGGAATCGATTGTAAACAATTTTCGCAACTTCTATCATGCATTAGTTAACGATGGCCAAATGCGCTGGGTGAGTTCTAGCATCAAAAAAAAATTATTTAGACAAATCTTAACTTTTCTAGAAACAGTAGTTGATAAATGAAAATTCCATTTCCAGCTAGGTCCGGAGAAGGGTGTGCTACACATGGCTTGCTCAGCTATTCTCAATGCCATCTGGGATCTGTGGGCGAAGGTTGCTGGCAAGGTAAAGATTTCTTGAGCTCTTGTCTGCCATCCATTTTAGCTTTTGTCGATTCTTTCAGCTACCATTTAATCAACTTCAGCCGGTTTGGAAGCTGCTGTCCGACATGAGACCGCAGCAGCTGGTAGACTTGATTGATTTCACCTACATGTGAGTCAGCTTTGGATTGTTTGTGCATGACGATTAGACAGTCAAAGGGCTGCTGTACACCCTGTGTGAGCGTGTGCATGAGTGCGTGCCTGCGTACAGTATTGGTGCGCTTGTGTGCGCTCAGGAGTCAGCGGAATGGGCTGAATTGCCTCAGCGCTGGTTCTAGGACCATGTCGCCGAAGGCACTGCAACAGTAAACGCATTACTTGAATATGCACAGAGTTTAATGTTGCTTCGACACAGACTTTATACTAGTCTATAGTAGTCTCTATTACTGTACATCTGGCCTAAATGTACATCTGGGCTAAATGTACATCTGACCTAAATGTACATCTGGCCTAAATGTACATCTGGCCTAAATGTACATCTGGTCTAAATGTACATCTATGTTACGTTCGGAATTTTGGAATAATTTTAGCACACAGTAAGCATTCAAGCCCGTAGTTTACTACATTTATACATTTCTATTTCAGAAGCGACTACCTGACTCCTGATGAAGCTCTGCAGATTCTGGCCGAAGATGGAAAGGAGAATGATAGAGGTCTGCAATGTACAGCCATCATACTGTTTGCAATAGTCCCTAGAGTAGCTACCAATCCTACACAGTACACTCGATTAAGAGTGATTCTTGGTTGTCATAGCAACCGCCGTTTATGTTTCCAGAAGGCTACTTAAACGCGAATGGCTATCCGGCGTATACAACCTCTGCTGGGTGGCTGGGCTATTCGGAGCAGACCATCAGAGAGGTTGGCGGTCCTGTGCCTGTCTGTGCCTTTATCGAAATCTCAAGTAATGAAAAACTCTGAAACCAAAATCTCAAGGGTGTGTGTGTGTGTGTGTGTGTGTGTGTGTCAGTGAGAGAGAGAGAGAGATTCTGACATTCTGAGATCGAAATCTCAGGGTGAGAGAGAGATTCTGAGATTCTGAGATCAGAATCTCATGATGAGACGGATTCTGTGATTCTGAGACGAAAATCTCAAGGGTGAGAGAGATTATGAGATTCTAAAATCGAAATCTCAAAAGTGAGAAAGACATTCTGAAATTCTGAGATCAAAATCTCAAGGTTGGGACAGAAATTTTGAGATCAAAATCTCAAGGGTAAGAGAGAGATTCTTAGCTTCTAAGATCAAAATCTCAAGGGTGAGACAGAGGTTCTGAGAATCTGAGATCGAAATCTCAAGAGTGAGAGAGATTCTGAGATCAAAATCTCAAGGGTAAGACAGAGATTCTGAGATTTTGAGATCGAAATCTCAGGGGTGAGAGAGATTCTGAGATCAAAATCTCAAGGGTGAGACAGAGATTCTGAGATTCTGAGATCAAAATCTCAAGGGTGAGAGAGAGATTCTGAGATCGAAATCTCAAGGGTGAGAGAGAGCTTCTGAGATTCTGAGATCGAAATTTCAAGAGTGAGAGATTCTGAGATCAAAATCTCAGGGGTGAGAGAGAGAGATTTTGAGATTCTGACATTAGAATCTCAAGGGTAAGGAGTCCCTAGATTCTGAGATGGAAATCCCGAATCTACCTGAAAGAGGATCTACCTGAAATCCATAACAAATTTCAGCAACACGCTCTCCTCAGCGCGCAGGGATTTGACAAATTCAAGGTGAAGGTCGGCCAGAATCTGGAGAGCGACAGGGCGCGCCTGCGACTGCTGAGAGAGCTCTGCGGCCCGCAGGGAGTCCTGGTGAGTGGAGCAACTCGCTTTTGTATGACGGGCAATTTTTGCAATCCAGCATGTGCACTGAAGGTGTCTCTATGGAAAAGTCATTGGCTCAACAATGCTTATCTATTAAGCTTTTCTTTCCGCTTATCTGACTAATACAGTTGTGAGCGCGGTGAGATCCCGCCCAAAACATGGGCTTGTCAATAGAAGTCCCATCGCATGGAGTAGAGTACAGGTAGTTGTAGAGCGTCGGACTCACGACTAGAAGGTCGGGGGTTCGATTGTCGACCCACTCGGAACAATTTGTGTCCTTTTGAGCAAGACACTTAAATCTGAATTTCTTCAGTTCACCCAGCTGTAAAATGGGTGCCAGCATTAGCTGGGGTAATTGAGTGTGTGTGGCGACCCCCCAGTCCTTGAACTGAACAGCCGTAAGCAGCCTTCATTAGGGCAGGTGTAATCAATTAATTTCCTTATTATTATAAAGCACTGGAATAGAATAATGACTATTAGGAGTGACAAAAGAAATTCAAACTCTGGATTCCTTCTTGACGTGCTATGGGATAATATTTTACTAACCAAATTGGCGAATGGGTTGCGAGGGGTCATTGATCCATGGCCATGTAGTTTTTAGTTTGTGAAGTTTTCCTACCTCTCCTCTATCCCCTTTCTCCCCTTTCCCCTCTCTCCCTTTTCCTCTCTCTCCACTCTCTAATCTCTCTCCCCTCTCTAATCTCTTTCCCATCTCTAATCTCTCTCCCCTCTCTAATCTCTCTCCCCTCTCTAATCTCTCTCCCATCTCTAATCTCTCTCCCATCTCTAATCTCTCTCCCCTCTCTAATCTATCTCCCCTGTCTAATCTCGCCTATCTTCCCTCTCTAACCTCTCTCCCCTCTCTAATCTCTCACCCATCTCTAATCTCTCTCCTCTCTCTAATCTCTCTCCTCTCTCTAATCTCTCTCCCATCTCTAATCTCTCTCCCATCTCTAATCTCTCTCCCCTCTCTAATCTCTCTCCCCTCTCTAATCTCTCTCCCCTGTCTAATCTCGCCTATCTTCCCTCTCTAACCTCTCTCCCCTCTCTAATCTCTCACCCATCTCTAATCTCTCTCCTCTCTCTAATCTCTCTCCTCTCTCTAATCTCTCTCCTCTCTCTAATCTCTCTCCCCTCTCTAATCTCTCTCCCTTCTTTCCCTTCTTCTTTCTTAGCCGCAAACAGAACCAGTCAAAAGAAAAGCACAGATTGAGTCCAACCCCCCCCCCCAGATGACGGACGCCAACCAGCGCTGGTCGGTGCCGGAGGCCGTCGCCTGGATGCGCCAGCTGGCCGAGTTCCAGCCCTACTGGATCGAGGAGCCAACCAGCCCGGACGATGTGCTGGGCCATCGGGCTGTACGCGATGCCCTGCAACCGCTCGGGGTGCGCGTAGCAACCGGAGAGATGTGCCAGAACAAAGTTCTGTTCAAGCAGTTCTTCCAGGCCGCAGCGTTGGACGTCTGCCAGATTGACGCCTGCAGGCTGGCCAGCGTCAACGAAGTGCTGCCGGTGCTGCTGATGGCGGCCAAGGCTGGTGGTGAGTCTCCACCAGTAGAGACCCAAGGCATCTTTTCCTTTGTCGCTTCATTTTTATTTGTCTTGTAGTGAGAGGCGCCATTTCAGTTGAGTGACGCGTCTTGTAGTTGTGGAGGTGGCGCCATTTCATTTGAGTGACGCGTCTTGTAGTTGTGGAGACGTCATTTCATTTGAGTGACGCGTCTTGTAGTTGTGGAGACGTCATTTCAGTTGAGTGACGCATCTTGTAGTTGTGGAGACGTCATTTCAGTTGAGTGACGCATCTTGTAGTTGTGGAGACGTCATTTCAGTTGAGTGACGCGTCTTGTAGTTGTGGAGACGTCATTTCATTTGAGTGACGCATCTTGTAGTTGTGGAGGTGGCGCCATTTCATTTGAGTGACGCATCTTGTAGTTGTGGAGACGTCATTTCAGTTGAGTGACGCGTCTTGTAGTTGTGGAGACGTCATTTCATTTGAGTGACGCATCTTGTAGTTGTGGAGACGTCATTTCAGTTGAGTGACGCGTCTTGTAGTTGTGGAGACGTCATTTCATTTGAGTGACGCATCTTGTAGTTGTGGAGGTGGCGCCATTTCATTTGAGTGACGCGTCTTGTAGTTGTGGAGACGTCATTTCATTTGAGAGACGCGTCTTGTAGTTGTGGAGACGTCATTTCAGTTGAGTGACGCATCTTGTAGTTGTGGAGACGTCATTTCAGTTGAGTGACGCGTCTTGTAGTTGTGGAGACGTCATTTCAGTTGAGTGACGCGTCTTGTAGTTGTGGAGACGTCATTTCATTTGAGTGACGCATCTTGTAGTTGTGGAGGTGGCGCCATTTCATTTGAGTGACGCGTCTTGTAGTTGTGGAGACGTCATTTCATTTGAGTGACGCGTCTTGTAGTTGTGGAGACGTCATTTCTTTTGAGTGAAGCGTCCTGTACTTGTGGAGGTGGCGCCATTTCATTTGAGTGACGCGTCTTGTAGTTGTGGAGGTGGCGCCATTTCAGTTGAGTGACGCGTCTTGTAGTTGTGGAGACGTCATTTCTTTTGAGTGAAGCGTCCTGTACTTGTGGAGGTGGCGCCATTTCATTTGAGTGAAGCGTCCTGTACTTGTGGAGGTGGCGCCATTTCATTTGAGTGACGCGTCTTGTAGTTGTGGAGGTGGCGCCATTTCAGTTGAGTGACGCGTCTTGTAGTTGTGGAGACGTCATTTCAGTTGAGTGACGCGTCTTGTAGTTGTGGAGACGTCATTTCAGTTGAGTGACGCGTCTTGTAGTTGTGGAGACGTCATTTCATTTGAGTGACGCGTCTTGTAGTTGTGGAGACGTCATTTCTTTTGAGTGAAGCGTCCTGTACTTGTGGAGGTGGCGCCATTTCATTTGAGTGACGCGTCTTGTAGTTGTGGAGGTGGCGCCATTTCAGTTGAGTGACGCGTCTTGTAGTTGTGGAGACGTCATTTCAGTTGAGTGACGCGTCTTGTAGTTGTGGAGACGTCATTTCATTTGAGTGACGCGTCTTGTAGTTGTGGAGACGTCATTTCAGTTGAGTGACGCGTCTTGTAGTTGTGGAGACGTCATTTCAGTTGAGTGACGCGTCTTGTAGTTGTGGAGGCGCCGTTTCATTTGAGTTCCAATTCCATTCCAATTTGCAGTCCCAGTGTGCCCGCACGCTGGCGGCCTGGGGCTGTGCGAGTACGTGCAGCACTACATCATGTTCGACTACATCCGGGTCAGCAGGAGTCTGCAGGACAGGTTAGTTGGCTTCAAGCTGCTGTCATAATCTAGCTAGATAGACGTGACGAAAACTTACAATAGTTGCTATGCCCAATTACAGAATGTGCGAGTACTCGTCACACCTACATGAGAACTTTGTGCACCCGGTTCGAATGAGGAATGGAGCATACCTACCGCCTGAGGCGAGTGCGATGCTGGTTGGGGAATCTATCCATTGACCCTGCATCTCACCCAGAGAATCGATCCAACACCCTGAAACTCCCTTAAAGAATCTATCCACTGACCCTGCATCTCCCTAAAGAATCTATTCATTGACCCTGCAACTCTAAAGAATCTATCCACTGACCCTGCATCTCCCTAAAGAATCTATTCATTGACCCTGCAACTCTAAAGAATCTATCCATTGACTCTGCATCTCACCTAAAATATACCAGTGACCCTGCATCTCTAACCTATAGGATCCATCTAGTAACCCTGCATCTCATCTACAATGCAAATAATAACTGCATCTAGAAATTATTCAGCGTGGTATGAAATTTCAGGACGCAGGCTTCAACACCGAAATGCTGGCCACCTCGGTTGAGCAGGCAGAATTCAAGAAGTGAGCACTTAGTGGTGACCAGCATGACCCGGAGCGGCTACATCTGACCATTGAATATGACTCACTGACTAGTTTAATTGATATCAATACTCGTAGGACTAATTAAAACAAATAAACGGTGAAAATTGAAACTCGCTCGCAATAGAAAAATAAAATCTCTGTGAAGCAGAAAAACAGCTGAATAATAATATACTACTCAGCATACTACTGGTTCGTCTATGTACTCAAACTTTATAGTTCCATGTTCCAAGCGGTCATTACCAAAGCACCTGCTACCTTAGTGGGGAGATGAAAAAACACAGGTTTTTTTTGCGATGAAAAGGCCTTTTGTCCGTCTGAAAGAGTTTGTCTGTTATTTAGGACAGGTTTTCTGTTTCAGCTAAAAGCACTCTCATTTTTTGTTCTGTACGATATTGTACAGATTATTAGCAAGATTGTCTTCATCTCTTCGTTCAAAATTGTTTTATAATAAAATAGAAACTTCTCGGCCGAAACCCGCCATAGAATAAAACTGTCTCTGCGACTGGGCGCTTGTCGAAAAGGCAGAGAAGGTGAGCTTCATCACAGAATAGGTTTTAAGCCTACTGGCAGACAACAGAAAGAAAAAGGAAATTTCCTGCCTGCTGGTCTTCACCTGTCTTCCCCGTCGCAAAAGAAGCCATGGGCAACTCGAAGAGTTCACTAAAAGAGAAGAATTTTGCGGACGCGATGCGATTCGTTTCCCGGCTCGGCGAGATCAAGGAGTACGCTGAAGATGTCAATAAAGTGGAGACTACACTCGGCGAACAGAACAGATATGCCAATACAAAATTCGTCTTATTTCTAAAAAATGCCGCTGGAGAAGCAGAAAAGCTTTTGAAAAAGGTGCAGACTGCACTCGACACAGAAGGAGTTCAAGTAGCCGACCTGATGCAAGACTTTAATGGAAGAAGACCCAATTTTCAAAGGCTTGCTGACTGTCTAGAGAAAAAAACTAGACGTTGTTTCAGTCTTTATTCTGATTTGAAAGAATTAAAAGCTCAAGTTTCAAGCGCGCACGGGGAAATTCGTGCACTCTTGGAGGAGATCAACTCGGTATCCGAGGAGAGTTCCGCAGGTGGTACTGGTAGAAAAGAGCTGCTGCAAGCAATGGCAAGCATCTCTCAAATCAAGAGCAAATCGTCTAAACTGCCCAAGCTGGAACTCGGTGCGAAGAATGTCAACTTTCTTAGCAAAGGAATCGTGAGTATTTATGTCAGTCTGATGTGGCGGTACAGATGCCAACAAGAGAGGCTGGGCAATGAAAGCATTGGGAATATAAATTTCTTGCGCGATGCCTGCGCCCTTGCGACGCTAACATCGGCGGATCAGGCTGAGCTGGACAGACGATCCGCCATCATCAGGGACAAGTGCTTCCGGATTGCTAAATTGCTGCGGAAATTTGAGAGTATTGCCGATGATGCCAACGTGCTAAAAGTCTTCGCCAAGCGCTTGGCCTCGACTGCTCCGTCAGAGAAGCTCATCGAAAAGGTGAAAAAAGAGTTGGAAATATTCCAAAAGAAGTCCAGTGAGTACAGGAAAAAACAGAACCAGAGTTCGAAGAGAGCCCTCAGCAATTCTCTAAAAAAGCTCACTGAGAGAATCGATTGCTTCCAAACAGAGCACAGCAATTTTCTAGCGAAGGCTAAGGCGTTGATGGACCACATTGGATTTGTTTGCAAGACTGAAATTGAAAAACAAGTAAATCGCATAGAGGAGCAAATTCGAGAATTACGCGCAAACGATGGTGAGCAGAGAGGCTTCCGAATCGGTATGAATTTTATTAACTACCAGCCTGCAAGTGACTTCCAAAAGCAGTTGAAGACTCTAAAGAAGCAAAAAACGGATTGTGAGGAAGCCAGAGACCTGTGCGAGAACTGCAAGAGTTCTATTGCACAGGTGATGGCAACTTCTCAGGGCACGTGCGATGAAGCTATGAAAGTTTTGAACGACTACAAACGTTTGCTCGAAGTGTCTGATGAAGACCGCGAAACCTCCGTGTAAAAGATGGAAACTTTGATGGAATTTGGCATCAGCTATGCTTCGCTTCGGTTTTGACACAAGCTGTATACATGTTTATCTGATTTTAAATATTAAGCTCGCTGATTATTTTCTTGCTATAATTGCTTCCACTCAGAAGTTTTCAAGAAAAATCCACAGTTGTAGCTCCTAACCTCTTATTAATTATTGATCGTGTTGATCGTAGCGCGGAAAGATTCGGCACCTAATTAAGACGCAAGTTCGAGTTTATTCTAACGCTTTCTACGAGTAATTAAAGTGAATTTTAATAATTTTTCTACATTTTTTCGTTACTGCTTTTTCCATTCATTCAGGAACAGTGTTTATCAGTCTGGTGGTAAAAATTATATACTCAGCAACATTGAAAAATCGCCACTCTATGTGCCAGTGGATCAATTTCTCTTGGACTACTTCAAATATTATGAACTAAAAGATACGAGAAAACTGATCGGGGTAGCTTTAATCCGTCCAACCCTCGCACATCCCCCACTTCATTCCTCAACTCAAGTCTGCCGCTTGGCGTAGCGAAGCTGCGTCACTCGCAAAAGATTGAGAGGACTTACTACCTGCACTCTCAAAAGTGGCGACCACAGCCGGAATCTTCTGTGATGGCGACTTTTCAATGTTGCTGAGTACAGTTTGTATAAGTTTAAGTTTATATTTGATTGGTTTTTTACTCGCATCACTTTTTATTCAAGCGAACTTGTATATATAAAGTTTAACAAACTGACTGTATCTGATCACATATTTTCATACTCTCCCTGTAAAATACGATAAAGATTTCATATTCATTGTGCTAAGAAATGAGAATGTAGGAGATTTTTTACGTTGTCAGCTTGGATTGAATATAAAAAAATGTACGTACATAATACGATTTCCAAGACATCGTTTCCATTTTCGCGATTTTATGATCAGTAATCTACGCAAAAATGGCCTCAGTCTGAGAGCTTGAACGAGAAGGACGTTTTAACCCAGTTGGTGTTGGTAAGCAGTGGTGTGATTGGAAAGTTTGCCAAATTTCGCGCCGACTGGAAATTTTCGCGCCATGCCAATAACATTCTACTGACAGCCAAATAAGTCAATTGATGACACTTTTGAAGATGCGTCTGGCTACCAATTAGCATGTCTCTCAAGTCCCAGCCGTGTCCCGCCTGAACTTCTTGTTGGCGATGTCTGCAGGCAGACGACTGCTCCTGCTGGTGATTGACGACGTTGACAGCAGCTCAGCAGCCTTGCGCTTCAAGACGAGCTCAGCTAGCTTCTCTGCCTCCTTCTGCTTCTTCTTCTGCACATTATGCTGCTGACGCCTCAGTTCTTCAATCTCGGCGTCCTTGCTCTTGGTGGCCGCCGTCAACTCGTGAAGCAGCAGTTAGATTAATCTCCTAAGCTATGACATTCTTGTATTTTATACTGTCTGACAAGAGAATAAGTGTAAAAAGCAGAAAATAAGAATGCAATTTTCGCGCCCATGGTTCCACAAAATTTCGCGCCAGACCCCCAGGATTCGCGCATTCGCGCCATTTTCGCGCCTGAATCACACCACTGTTGGTAAGCAGGTCTTTATAGAGTAAAACTTAGCAATCTTCGACATATTGTTGGGAGGCAACAAAGGAGAACTATTTTTTGAATATGCAATACACGTATAAAGCATTGTACTCGTAGCTTTCTTTATTTCAATATTTCAGAACATGAGCCCTGAAGGCTTGCATATCTTGCATAAGATATCAGCATCTCTTGATTCCAATTGGCATCCTTAGCAACTCTTCCTTGAGCCAATTGGCATCTCAGCAACTTCTCATTTAGCCAATTGGCGTCTCAGCAAATTCTCATTTAGCCAATTGGAATCTCAGCAACTTCTCATTTAGCCAATTAGAATCTCAGCAACTTCTCATTTAGCCAATTGGCATCTTAGCAACTTCTCATTTAGCCAATTAGAATCTCAGCAACTTCTCATTTAGCCAATTGGCATCTTAGCAACTTCTCATTTAGCCAATTGGCATCTTAGCAACTTCTCATTTAGCCAATTGGCATCTTAGCAACTTCTCATTTAGCCAATTGGCATCTTAGCAACTTCTCATTTAGCCAATTGGCATCTTAGCAACTTCTCATTTAGCCAATTGGCATCTTAGCAACTTCTCATTTAGCCAATTGGCATCTTAGCAACTTCTCATTTAGCCAATTGGCGTCTCAGCAACTTCTCATTTAGCCAATTGGCGTCTCAGCAACTTCTCATTTAGCCAATTGGCGTCTCAGCAAATTCTCATTTAGCCAATTGGAATCTCAGCAACTTCTCATTTAGCCAATTAGAATCTCAGCAACTTCTCATTTAGCCAATTGGCATCTTAGCAACTTCTCATTTAGCCAATTGGCATCTGTGATAACTTTGTTAAGCGAGGCAGAAGTGTGGAATTGCAGGAGTGAGTAAAAGGTGCTCGCTTGAGAGCTAGGCTGTTTATTTAGCACTGAGGTGGTGGGTGCAGACAGATTCAAACGCGCGCATGGGGTGGGGTGGAATAAAATACAATCTCTAAGCCGATCAATAACAACTTCACTGCTAGTGAGTCAACACTACAGTGCATGCAACCTATAGCAAAGTTCATCGTGTCACTATGTCACATCTCCCCCCTAAGTTAACACCCTCACTGCAGCATCAATCTGTCAGGTGGTGCTCGAACTCGAGTCGGGTAGCGCCGGGGTGCCTCGTTAGCAGAGTCAGCCGTGTCTGCCTGCGGCGAGGTAGACGTGCCGCCAACGTCAGGTGCCGCGCAGTCCTCGGCCGGGGTTGTGCTGCTGTTCGACTCGGCCAGCCCAGCGGGAGCCGCCAGCAGCTGGTCAGCGTGTCGCGCTTGTACGCCGCGCCCAGAATCGACTGTGCAGTTGCGAGTGCCGGCATTGACAATGACACCTTCGGCCCAGCGACTGCTTTCTCCTGAACGAGCAGCAGTGCTGAAATCGCGGTAGAGCACACGATCTCCAGGCTGGAACTGGCGCGCTGGCCGCTGTTGCTGAAGCTGATGCTGCTGTCGCTGTTGCATGGCCGAAGTCAACGATGGTGTCAGGAGGTCCAGCCGGCTGCGCAGCCGGCGGCCAATGAGCAGCTGACTCGGCGCGGTGCCACTGACGCTGTGCGGAGTGTTGCGATAGGCCATCAGCAGTCGTTGAAGTTGCGCGTCGGAGTGACCGCACTTACTCAGATGCCGCTTCAGCACCTGGACGAAGCGCTCGGCCTGGCCGTTGGTCGCCGGGTGGAATGGCGCCGAGAAGATGTGCCGGATGCCGTTGGAACTGACGAACTCAGCGAACTCGGCCGAAGCGAATTGTGGCCCGTTGTCCGACACCAAGGTTCTCGGTAGGCCGAGACGAGCGAAGATTTCTCGCAGACAGCTGATCGTCGCAGTTGCAGTGGTGCTGCTCATCCTGTGCACCTCTGGCCACTTACTGTGCGCATCGACCAGGACCAGGTAAGTGCGGCCGTCCACAGGTCCCGCGTAGTCGATGTGCAACCGCTCCCATGGCTCAGTCGGGAATGGCCAAGGCTGCACTGGGGCCTTGGATGGATCCGCCTGATTGAACTGGCAGGTGCGACAGGCTTTTACTGCGGCTTCCAGGTCTTTGTCGATACTTGGCCACCAGACGTAGCTTCTCGCGAGGGCGCGCATGCGGCTGATGCCAGGGTGGGCTTGGTGCAGCTCGTTCAACACTTGTTGTCGCAAGGCGGCTGGCACCACAACTCGAGCGCCCCACAGCACGCAGCCCTGGTCAATTGACAGCTCGCTCTGGCGCCTGGCCAAGTCGGTCAGGTCGGCGCAGATGGTCGAACCCGTCTGCAGACAGCGCAGCACGCGCCCTAGCACCGCATCCGTCCTGGTGAGCCGCGCCACCGTCGCTGCAGTGGCGGCCGAACCTGCGCCCTCGTCGATCAGCAGCGAGTTAACTGCTGTCTCCTCCTCGAACTGCTGCGGCAATGGCAGCCGGGACAGCGAGTCGCAGTTGGCGTGCTTCTCCGTCGGCCGAAACTCGAGCGCATAGTCATAGCTCGCCAGTCGGATCGCCCACCGCTGCATGCGGGCTGCAGCGTGTGCCGGGATGCCTTTCCGCTCGCCCAGTAGCCCGAGTAGCGGCAGGTGATCAGTGACTATCGTGAATCTCCGGCCGTAGAGGAATTGATGGAAGCGGTGCAGCCCGAACATTATGGCCAGCGCTTCCTTGTCGAGCTGCGAGTAGCCCCGCTGTGCTGCGTTCAGGGTGCGGCTAGCGAATGCCACTGCGCAGTCTTTGTTGTCGATGCGATGGGACAACACCACACCCACTCCGTATGGTGAAGCGTCACACTCGAGCCGCAGCGGCAGATCCGGATTGTAATGCACCAGCACAGGTGAATGGAGCAGCAGACGCTTAGCTTCGCTGAAGGCGGTTTGCTGCGGCTTGTTCCACGTCCAACAAACGTCCTTGGCCAGCAGCTGATTGAGCGGCGCCACTACGGTGGACAGGTTAGGCAGGAACCGGCCGTACTGAGTCAGCATGCCGAGGAACGAGCGCAGCTGGCTGATATCCTTCGGCGCTGGGGCGTCTTGAATTGCGGCCACCCTGTCCGTCAGCGGGCTGAGTCCACATGCGTCAATGCGGTAACCCAGATACTCGACCGAGTCCATGAAGAACTGGCTCTTTTGCTTGTTCAGCCTGAGTCCCGAATCAAGAAGGCGCTGCAGAACTTCTTCCAGGTTTTTCTTATGTTGGTGCATCGTCTTGCCGGTGACCAGGATGTCATCGACAAACACCTGGACAGAGTCGAGATCTCCTAGCAGAGTGTCCAGCGTCCGTTGGAAGATCGCAGTGGCGCACTTGATCCCAAAAGGCATGCGATTGAACTGGTAGAGTCCCTTCGGCGTGTTGATCGTGACAAAGGCTTTGCTGTCTTCGGCGAGCGGAAGCTGCAGGAAGGCATTGGACAGATCGAGTTTTGTCCACTTGCAGCCGCCTCCCAGCTTGGCAAACAGGTCCTCGATCTTAGGCAGAGGGTATTGCTCGGTCAGGCACGCCGGGTTGAAAGTTTGCGTATAATCACCGCAAATCCTGACGCCGCCATCCTTCTTGACCACCGGAACGATCGGAGAGGCCCAATCGCTGTGCTTAACCGCCGAAATGATGCCGTTGGCCTCCAGTCTCTGCAGCTCCTCGTCCACGCGCTCTCGTAGTGCATACGGAACCGGGCGGGCTTTAAAGAACCGAGGTTGGGCACCGTCGACGACGTTGAGCCGCACTTTACCGTGTCGATATTCGCCAAGTCGGTCCTCGAACACCGCAGCAAATCTCTCATGCAGGTCGCTGATGTCGCTATCGGTCGACACGGCGTGCACCTGGGCCATAATTGTCGGCCAGTCCAGCCGAAGGTGAGCCAGCCAGTCTCGTCCCAGCAGTGCCGTGTCTCCTTTGTCGACTACAAGCAGCGGTAGCTGTAGCTGCTGGGCGTTGTGCTGGACGCAGACTGTGGCTTGGCCTCGCGGATGAAAGCGTTCATTGGTGAAGGTTCGCAGCACTGCAGCCGATGGAGCCAGTTGTAGCTGAGGGAGTAACTTTTGCTGCAGCTGCTGCGGCATCAGCGTGACTGCAGAGCCGGTGTCGATGACAAACTGGCATTCCTGGCCGTTGACGAGCAGCATGACTGTCGGTCCAGCGTTTCTGCCTGTTGGTCGGACTGCGAAGATGGGCACCTGGGTGTCACACGCGCCTTCGACAGTAGGTGCCATCCGCTCCTCTTGTAGCATGTGCAGCTTGGCCTGCTTGGTAGACTGGCAGACCTTGCGGATATGGCCGACCTTGCCGCATGCATGGCACTTGGCGTCCCTGAACTTGCATGAATGACGCTCGTGGGAACCGCCACAGCTTTTGCATGAGCTGCCACCGCCACCGTTGCCGCTGCCGTTGCCGCTGCCGTTGCCGCTGCCGCCGTTGCCGCTGCCGCCGTTGTCGCTGCCGCTGACCCGATGCCCTCTGTGGTGCGCTGAAGGTGTCACCTGCTTGCGGCTACCTCTCTTGCTGACAAATTGCAGATTGGCAACAGACTCCGATGCCCTTTGTGACATCTCCAGGGACGAACGCTCTGCAGACTCCAGCGACATAGCCTTTGTTTGCAGGGATTCGAAAGTCGGCTCAACGACTTCCAGCAGCTTGGCTCGATAGGCGTCGCTTCGAAGGCCGAACACAAGTTGGTCTCGGAGCCGCTCATTTAGCGACTCACCGAAGTTGCAGTCAGCTGACAGAGCCTGGAGCCCCGCGATGAATGCCGTGAAGCTCTCGCCTGCTTGCTGAGTTCGTTGTTGGAAACGGAACCTCGCAGCTAGCTCCGAAGGCTTGGGTGCGAAGTGCGTTGTCAGCAGCTTCTTCAGGTCCGCGTAAGACTTCTGCGCCACTTGGACCGGCTGGCACAGACTCCGCAGTGTGATGTAAGCCTCCTCTCCAATCGACGTGATCAGAGTTGCCACTTTTGCCTCATCCTTCACCTCCTTGCAGATGAAGTACTGCTCGAGACGCTCTAGGAAGATCTCGATGTTTGTAGATGGTAGCAGTTGGCCCAGCGTGGGCAGACTCGTCGCCATTGTGATAACTTTGTGTGGAATTGCAGGAGTGAGTAAAAGGTGCTCGCTTGAGAGCTAGGCTGTTTATTTAAGCACTGAGGTGGTGGGTGCAGACAGATTCAAACGCGCGCATGGGGTGGGGTGGAATAAAATACAATCTCTAAGCCGATCAATAACAACTTCACTGCTAGTGAGTCAACACTACAGTGCATGCAACCTATAGCAAAGTTCATCGTGTCACTATGTCACAGCATCTCAGCAACTTCTCAGTGAGCCATGGCATCTTAGCAATCATTGAGTCTGTTTCTACTAGCACTACTATTCATGAAGTTTTATAAATAACATCTGGAGTGGAAGCTCAGCAAGGGTTTTTAGCTATAAATTCTATTAGCACCAGAATCTACGGATCAGAGTATATATTTATTGCCTTTATAAAACATAATACGATAATTGACACTGGGATTACTTTTCACATACGTAGCGACCATGCAGTAATGAACAATATGTACTATAGATTTCAAAAAATAGTTCATAAAAACAATAATTAGCTGCCACAATTACTTACTCTTATTTAAATTTAATGACTCTAATTTGCAAGCAATTAGCGGTAATATAATGAAAGCCGATTAGCTAGCCGGGGCAGTCTTGCACAGCCGCGGCCGCGGCAGAGAACAGCCAGTTGAACTCCGCCTGGTCAGACGACCACAGATAGATGAGGTGGTCCAGACCGAATGACACCAGGCCGGCCTCGCTGCCGCAGTCCAGCAGGGCTCGAACTCCGGTCGTGTGGCCGTACAGCTCGCCAGCCAGCTCGCTGGAGGCCCTGCCGCTGCCGGCCGGGTCGCCTGCAGAGACGGCGGCCGCGGCCGCGGCAGCCAGGGAGGCCACGGCTGTTGAGCTGACGCCGGCCGCTTCGAAGCCGCGCAGGTGCCACAGCCGGATGCTGGCGTCCTCGCCTGCGGTGGCCACAGTCAGCTGACCGGATGGCGAAGTCAGTACCAGCAGGTCCGACACCTGCGACATTTGAGTGATGAGGGCGATTCTCAGGCTCCCTGTGAGACTGATGGGGCGATTCTCAGGCTCCCTGTGAGATTGATGGGGCGATTCTCAGGCTCCCTGTGAGATTGATGGGGCGATTCTCAGGCTCCCTGTGAGATTGATGAAGTGGCGATTCTCAGGCTCCCTGTGAGATTGATGAAGTGGCGATTCTCAGGCTCCCTGTGAGATTGATGAAGTGGCGATTCTCAGGCTCCCTGTGTGATTGATGAAGTGGCGATTCTCAGGCTCCCTGTGAGATTGATGAAGTGGCGATTCTCAGGCTCCCTGTGAGATTGATGAAGTGGCGATTCTCAGGCTCCCTGTGTGATTGATGAAGTGGCGATTCTCAGGCTCCCTGTGAGACTGATGGGGCGATTCTCAGGCTCCCGGTGAGATTGATGGGGCGATTCTCAGGCTCCCTGTGAGATTGATGGGGCGATTCTCAGGCTCCCTGTGAGATTGATGGGGCGATTCTCAGGCTCCCTGTGAGATTGATGGGGCGATTCTCAGGCTCCCTGTGAGATTGATGGGGCGATTCTCAGGCTCCCTGTGAGATTGATGGGGCGATTCTCAGGCTCCCTGTGAGATTGACGGGGCCATTCTCAAGCTCCCTGTGAGATTGATGAAGTGGCGATTCTCAGGCTCCCTGTGAGATTGATGAAGTGGCGATTCTCAAGCTCCCTGTGAGATTGATGAAGTGGCGATTCTCAGGCTCCCTGTGTGATTGATGAAGTGGCGATTCTTAGGCTCCCTGTGAGATTGATGAAGTGGCAATTCTCAGGCTCCCTTAGAATGTATCTCACATACCTTAGCCCTGTGCGCCGCCAGCTCGGCCACCACAGTCCTGCCGGTCACCAGATCGAACACCGCAAAGCCGTAGCCCACACCGGCCAGCAAGTAGCGGTCGCCCAGCCTGCGGAGGGCGCAGACTGAATGCGGGAATTTCCTCTGCTCGCCTTCGTAATCAGCGTGCCGATTAAAGCGGGCCAGCCGTTCCAGGCGGGACACCGCGCCGGAGCCGACGGTCGCGGCCGACCACAGCACGACTTCGCCGTCTAGGGAGGCGCTAGCGAACAGCAACTGCTGCTGCTTCTCCTGCTCGACTCCGATGCCACCAACCAGAGCAGTGACGGCGCACCGGTGGCTGTCAGCCGAGTTGCATACGTGAGCCAGCGGGCCGCCCCCGCCGCCGCCGCCGCCGACGCGAAACAATCGCAGGTGCCGATCGTAGGCCGCGGCCAGGTGTCGCCGGCCCACCGCCGCCAGGTGCGTGACGCACTCGCCGCCGAACAGGCCGCTGTCCAGCTCGGCCAGCTCGGCACCGTCCGTCAGGCCGAACGCGTAGAGGCCTTCGCCAGCGGCCAGGAGGCAGTCGCCCAATACCAGCAGCTTCTGAACTCGGGCCTGACAGCGCCAAGACAGCAGCGGCTGCGAGTTGGACAGGCTGTGCAGCAGGACCCGGTACTGGTAGCTCGGGTCCAGGCCGGACGAGGCCAGCTGGCTGGCGGGTGGGCGACAAGTAGATAGGGTGGGTCACAGGTCAGGGTTGGTGGGTCACAGGTCAGGGTTGGTGGGTCACAGGTCAGGGTTGGTGGGTCACAGGTCAGGGTTGGTGGGTCACAGGTCAGGGTTGGTGGGTCACAGGTCAGGGTTGGTGGGTCACAGGTCAGGGTTGGTGGGTCACAGGTCAGGGTTGGTGGGTCACAGGTCAGGGTTGGTGGGTCACAGGTCAGGGTTGGTGGGTCACAGGTCAGGGTTGGTGTGTCACAGGTCAGGGTTGGTGGGTCACAGGTCAGGGTTGGTGGGTCAAGGGTCAAGTTTGGTAGGTCACAGGCCAGGGTTGTTGGGTCACGGGTTAGGGTTGGTGGGTCACAGGTCAGGGTTGGTGGGTCACAGGTCAGGGTTGGTGGGTCACGGGTTAGGGTTCGTAGGTCACAGGTCAGGGTTGTTGGGTCACGGGTTAGGGTTGGTGGGTCACGGGTTAGGGTTGATGGGTCACGGGTTAGGTCGGTGGGTCACGGTTTAGGGTCGGTGGGTCACGGGTAAGGGTTCGTGGGTCACGGGTAAGGGTTCGTGGGTCACGGGTCAGGGTTCGTGGGTCAATAGGGTTAAATGGGTTAAGGGTAAAATGGATCAAGGGTTAAATGGGTCAAGGGGAAAATGCTCAAAGGTAAAATTAGTCAAGGGTTAAAAAAAGTCAAGGGTTAGGATTAAAGGGTTAAATGCAAGGGTTAATGAATCAGAGTCAGGATCAAGGTTAATTAGCCGAGGGCGAATGTCATGTGGGTCAGAATAATGAGTCTGTGAGTCGCGGATTAATGAGTCATAGGTGTAATAACCCCTATAGAACTAACCCCGCCGGCTCGTGAGCTACGCAGGCCACCACTCGGCCAGTGTGTCCGGACAGGCGCTGGACGACCCGCCTGGATGCCAGACTCCAGACGCAGATGTCCGGCTCGTCTGCCCAGCTGATGATGAGCTGGCCGAGCTGCTCAGTTGGATCAGTACAGCGTAGAACTCCCTGCGGTGTTGGCGAAGGTTGTTTTGGGTGGCTGAAGTTTCAGCCCAAAATAGATGCGATACGGCCTACTTACTATAGTAGGCAAGTAGCGGATTTTGACACTTAAGAGTGCGCTAGGGTGCACACAGCTTCAACTATACCCACCTTAACGCTAGTCGAATGACCCTCTAGCAAAGTCAGGCTGCCAAACAGTCGCTGATCCGGACTGCTAGCCGGCCAATTGGCCGAGGAATGCGACATGCTCTGAGCGTCCTTGATGCTCAGCGGCCACCCAAAAGGGAGAGAATCCTGCGAAACCAGAGTTGGCTTTTTGTTGGCTGTCATGCAATTTATTAGGAATATTAAATCATTATTCATTAATCATTTCGCTTTTATGACTTCTACTAACTTCTACTAACTAATATCCTTAATGTGATAAGTTTATATACTAATGCAAGTAACATCACTAGTGTAGCATCCTTGGTGTGACATGCCCTAGTGTACCATCCTTGGTGTGACATGCCCTAGTGTACCATCCTTGGTGTGACCTGCCCTAGTGTACCATCCCTGGTGTGACCTGCCCTAGTGTAGCATCCTTGGTGTGACATGCCCTAGTGTACCATCCCGGGTGTGACCTGCCCTAGTGTACCATCCTTGGTGTGACCTGCCCTAGTGTACCATCCTTGGTGTGACCTGCCCTAGTGTACCATCCTTGGTGTGACCTTCCCTAGTGTACTATCCCTGGTGTGACCTTCCCTAGTGTACCATCCCTGGTGTGACCTGCCCTAGTATACCATCCTTGGTGTGACATGCCCTAGTGTACCATCCTTGGTGTGACCTTCCCTAGTGTACCATCCTTGGTGTGACCTGCCCTAGTGTACCATCCTTGGTGTGACCTTCCCTAGTGTACTATCCCTGGTGTGACCTTCCCTAGTGTACCATCCCTGGTGTGACCTGCCCTAGTATACCATCCTTGGTGTGACATGCCCTAGTGTACCATCCTTGGTGTGACCTTCCCTAGTGTACTATCCCTGGTGTGACCTTCCCTAGTGTACCATCCCTGGTGTGACCTGCCCTAGTATACCATCCTTGGTGTGACATGCCCTAGTGTACCATCCCGGGTGTGACCTGCCCTAGTGTACCATCCTTGGTGTGACCTGCCCTAGTGTACCATCCCTGGTGTGACATGCCTTAGTGTACCATCCTTGGTGTGACCTTCCCTAGTGTACCATCCTTGGTGTGACCTGCCCTAGTGTACCATCCTTGGTGTGACCTGCCCTAGTGTACCATCCTTGGTGTGACCTTCCCTAGTGTACTATCCCTGGTGTGACCTTCCCTAGTGTACCATCCTTGGTGTGACCTGCCCTAGTGTACTATCCCTGGTGTGACCTTCCCTAGTGTACCATCCTTGGTGTGACCTGCCCTAGTGTACCATCCTTGGTGTGACCTTCCCTAGTGTACCATCCTTGGTGTGACATGCCCTAGTGTACTATCCCTGGTGTGACCTTCCCTAGTGTACCATCCTTGGTGTGACCTGCCCTAGTGTACCATCCTTGGTGTGACCTGCCCTAGTGTACCATCCCTGGTGTGACCTGCCCTAGTGTACCATCCTTGGTGTGACATGCCCTAGTGTACCATCCCTGGTGTGACATGCCCTAGTGTACCATCCCTGGTGTGACCTGCTCTAGTGTAGCATCCTTGGTGTGACAACCTACGAGAGCCTACGAGAAAAAATGAACTAAAATCCTCAGACAAAGATCAGCTGTATTAGGATGAAGCAATATTTAATCTCTCAAACAGCAAGCAATTTATAGCTGAATGAAACAGGAAACAAGAAATCTCTTGATATGATACATATACTTTACGAATCAACAATAATATATATTACAAAAAATTTAAGTTTTTTGTCCCATAGCGAGTATCATGACAAAACAGCTATAATTTTAATTTCATTTTTATTCTTGGGATATGCAAACTTCTGTTAAATTTGTTACTTTGAACTATTTAACTGACGCCAGCTGGCACATTGAACTACTAAGTGGGATTTCTAAGCGGGTAAACGGCTGGAGTAACTATCACTGTTATATAACAAGAAAATGCCTCGGCATCTAAGTAGTGCAACGCAAATCCGTAGATACATTTATACGGTATAACAGCAATAGCGGTCGGTGCACACTGACAAGCCTATAAGACCCCCCCCCCCCCAAGTCAGGCATCGGATTCCAAGCCCGGCGAGGCCAGCGGTCCGCCTCCATTGTTACTGCTGTCAATCGCGTCTTCCTGTTGCTGCTGCTGCTGTTGCCCGTCTGCTGAAGCTTCGGCGGCGCGGTCAGCAGCCGAGTCGACAACGTCAGCCGATGGAGCAACAGCGCCATCGTGACTGCTGTAGTCGGCGGTTTCCTCGGCAGCCGGGCAGGCGGCCACGAGCTGGTGGGACAGCCAGTCGACAGCCTCAGGCAGGCCCTGGCCGGTCATGGCGTCGCAGGACTGAATGTGCCAGGACCGGGTTGAGCACAGCTTCACCAGCTGGAAGCGCTCCATCAGAGCCTCAATAGTGATGGCGCCAGGCGAGCTCTGCTTATTAGCCAGGATGAGAAATGAGGCCTCCTTGAGTTCGGGCTCCTGCAGCAGCTTTGTGAGCTCGTTGAATGCCTCCTCTAGGCGGGCCGAGTCGCACGAGTCGATCACGAATACCAGGCACTGCGGCAAGGGGTGAGGTGGGGTATTCAGGTTACCAGGGAATTCAACAGATACAGGGATTCCCTTGGGAGAACTAGAGAATTTTCCAACAGAATAGTGTGATAAAGGGTAATTACTAGGATAATTACTAGAACAATCAGTAGGATCTCTCACGAAAATAGGAGGGATCCTGAGGAGAATTAGGGGAATCTTTGAGGGGAATCAGGGAAATCTAACAAATGAATCAGGGGAATCTGGCATGAGAGGCGGGGAATCTCTCAAGTGAATCGGGGGAATCCCTCACGTGAATCGGGGGAATCTCTCAAGTGAATCGGGGGAATCCCTCACGTGAATCGGGGGAATCCCTCATGTGAATTGGGGGAATCTCTCAAGAGAATCGGAGGAATCTCAAGAGAATCGGAGGAATCTCAAGAGAATCGGAGGAATCTCAAGAGAATCGGGGGAATCTCAAGATAATCGGGGGAATCTCAAGAGAATCGGGGGAATCTCAAGATAATCGGGAGAATCTCAAGAGAATCGGGGGAATCTCAAGATAATCGGAGGAATCTCAAGAGAATCGGGGGAATCTCAAGAGAATCCGGGGAATCTCAAGAGAATCAGGGTAATCTCAAGAGAATCGGAGGAATCTCAATAGAATCGGGGGAATCTCAAGAGAATCGGGGGAATTTCTGAGAAGGATTTAAGAGAACTCACGCCAGCCGCACCAAAGTGACCTACCTGAGTATTCAGATAGTAGTGCCTCCACAGCGGCCTGAGCTTAGGTGAGCCGCCAACGTCCCAATAAGTGAGTTTGACATTGTCGCATTCAATAGTTTCCACATTGAAGCCGATTGTTGGCACGGCGCTAACAAATTCGTTCTGCTTCAATCGGAACAGAATGGAAGTCTTGCCGGCCCCGTCCAGTCCAAGCAGCACCGCTCGCATCTCCAGCTTGGGCCCGATGTGCAGGCGGTGGTCCCGGGTGAAGGTCAGCGGAACTGACGCGTCTGGGGCCAGCCTGCGGTGGGGCGGTGGCGGCACGTTGCTGGTTAAAGAGAGCGCTGGCTTGATAGGTGGGATTTCATACTTCTTTGCGGATCCAGGGGGCAATTTTTAAGTAGGAGAGGCTTATGGAGAGGATGATGCTTCTAGGGGCGGATTCTAGGCGGAGGATAATGCTTCTGGGGGCGGATTCTAGGCGGAGGATGATGCTTCTAGGGGCGGATTCTAGGGGGAGGATGATGCTTCTAGGGACGGATTCTAGGGGGAGGATGATGCTTCTAGGGGCGGATTCTACGGGGAGGATGATGCTTCTAGGGGCGGATTCTAGGGGGAGGATGATGCTTCTAGGGGCGGATTCTACGGGGAGGATGATGCTTCTAGGGGCGGATTCTAGGGGGAGGATGATGCTTCTAGGGGCGGATTCTAGGGGGAGGATGATGCTTCTAGGGGCGGATTCTAGGGGGAGGATGATGCTTCTAGGGGCGGATTCTACGGGGAGGATGATGCTTCTAGGGACGGATTCTAGGGGAGGATGATGCTTCTAGGGGCGGATTCTAGGGGAGGATGATGCTTCTAGGGGCGGATTCTAGGGGGAGGATGATGCTTCTAGGGGCGGATTCCACGCGGGAAGTGGCATAGGAAAAGCCTATTGGATACCTGGCCAGCGTGTCAGCGCAGTCGGCCTGTTGCTTAGCAACTGTGAGGGCGGCGGCGGCCAGCTCAGGCTTGGCGGCCAGCAGTTCCAGATCGGGCAAGGCCAGAGCTCCTGACAGCTGCTCGGTGGCGGAGGTGACACCGTTGAGTAGGTCGGCCAGTTGCTCCAACTGGGTGTTCACGCAGCTGAGCCGCTGCTGTACATGCGCCTGCAGAGCCGTGCGAGCCGCCTGACGCTGCTGTTGCACTCGCTTGGCCAGAACCTGTGAAGTGTGAGTGACGCTGTCTAGACTAACGCTTACCACAGACTTCGACATTAAGACAGAAGCAGGCAGAAGAAAACGAGGATTGGCCTCACCTCAAAGTACTCCTCAACCTGCCGCTCGGCCACGGCCCTAGTCCCAGTTTCGGACCTGTCGATCTCCTCTGCGCAGGCGCGCAATCGTCTGGCCGCTTCGTTCAAATCGGCGGCAAAAGCTCGCACGCTGGACAGGCTGGCGCTGAGGCCGGATCGAACCGACTCGAGCTCGGATTCGAGCAGGGCGTGCCGGTGACCAACGTGCCTGCCGTAGTCTTTGCAGATGTAGCACATCAGGCTGTTTCGCCAGCAGGCCTCCTCTAGGCAGACCAGCTCGGCGGCGTGCATCGGGTGGTAGCGGCATCTGACAACAGAGCGGAACGGATCTAACACACAAAACAGACCAAATCTAACAGACAAAACAGCCCAAATCTAACAGACAAAACAGACCAAATCTAACAGACAAAACAGACCAAATCTAACAGACAAAACAGCCGAAATCTAACAGACAAAACAGACCAAATCTAACAGACAAAACAGCCCAAATCTAACAGACAAAACAGACCAAATTGCATAAGGTTGCCGTCAAGCACGAAAGTCGGGAGCTGCATCACGATTTCTATATCTCGAGGTCGGGCGAAAACATCATTGGCCGTGACCTAATGGAAAAGCTGGGATTCCGGGTACAACTGCAGCCTCCGGAGGTTGAAAATAGTATCGCCAGTGTAGACATAGCGGAGGAGTTCCCAGCGGTTTTCAGTGGTCTAATCGGACTCTGCAAAGGGGCGGTGCACAAGCCGAGAGTAAATGCAGCTGTGCTACCAGTGCAGCAGCCGCTACGCCGCCTTCCACTTGCAAAGCAACAGAAAGTAGGCAATGAACTTGACCGCATGGAGGCAGCGGGCATCATTGAACGAATAAACTCCAGCCCGTGGATATCCAACCTGGTTGTCGCAAACAAGAAAGACGGCAACATTCGAATCTGCATCGACGTGCGAGAGCCGAATAAGTCGCTCGTAATCGATCGACATCCGATGCCTCAGCTGGACGAGATTTCGGCAAAGATCAAGGCAGCAAGTGGCGACGTATTTTCAAAGATCGATCTCAAAGCTGGCTACATGCAGATGCAGTTGCATGAGGCATCGCGTGACTTGACAGCATTCATCACGCACCAGGGGTTGTATCGGTATTGCAGAGTGCCTTTCGGCTTAGCGTCAGCGCCAGCAGCCTTCCAAAGGATGTTGGACGACTTAGTAGCCGGACTTCACGGTGTCGAACATATTCTGGACGATTTCATTGTTTTCGGAGCAAACATGACTGAACATGATTCAAGACTGCGAGCGCTGTTAGGGCGTATGAACGACGCTGGCCTAACGGCCAATAAGGACAAATGCCTGCTACGCAAGACGGAGGTAGAATTTTTCGGCTTCATCTTCTCAGCCGACGGTATGCGACCTTCAGAGTCCCAGACCAAGGCATTCAACCAGTTGCGCTCACCGTCTAACCGGAAGGAGCTGCAGGCGTTCCTAGGATCTGCAAACTACCTGATACGCTTTGTACCCAATTTTGCTGAAGTCACAGCGCCTCTGAGGGCCCTACTGAAGGGGGATGCGGAGTTCGAGTGGTCGACGGACTGCGAAAGAGCATTCCAAGAGCTAAAGGCAGCAATCTGTAATCCACCGATCCTGGCGCATTTTGACCCAGAGGCCGAGACGATTGTCACCAGCGACGCTAGTGCGGATTCTCTCGGTGCACAGCTATCCCAGGTCCAAGACGGCGGCGAGCGTCCAATCGCCTTTGCCGCCCGAGCCTTGACCGACACCGAGAAGCGATACGCTGCAAATGAGCAGGAGGCATTGGCCAGTCTGTGGGCCATGGAGAAGTGGCACTACTACCTATATGGGCGTCACTTTGAGCTGCGAACAGACCATCAAGCGCTACGTCAACTACTGTTGGGACCTAGCGGTACGGGACATCGGCCGCTGCGCATCCACCGCTGGTGCGACAGGTTTCAACAGTACGATTTCCACGTAAAATATCTGCCAGGCAATCGCAACTTCGTGGCCGACATGTTGTCAAGATGGAGCTGTGGGTCGGACATGAATATCGTACAGCTACCGGACACTGCGATGCCTCGAGTGCGAGTAGTAACACCTACCCAGCTAGCGACAGCCACGGCCGAGGACACGGTTCTGCGTGAGGTGATTCAGCGAGTGACTAGCGGCAACTGGGGCTCAACGAAGTACACAGAGTTGCATCCGTTCTTCAAAGTCAGAGAACACCTCAGCGTTTGGCAGGATGGCACCTGCCTGGCTTTCCAAGAGCGAGCAGTCATTCCACATCAGCTGCGGCGTAACCTACTGGAATCGGCGCACACCGGACATCCGGGTGTGGTTCGCACTAAGCAGCAGCTCCGCGAGTTTGCCTGGTGGCCAAAGATGGACTGCGACGTCGAAATGTTTGTCAGAAACTGCAGTGCCTGCGAGACCGCAGAAAAGAATTTTAAATTGCGACCGGCTCCTCTGCAGCCTCTGCGGTGGCCAGATAGGCCGTGGACACAGATTGCCATCGACATCGTGGGTGAGCTACAGGCAGCACCAGCATCGTCACGATTCCTTCTGGTCATTACGGATCTGCATAGTAAATGGCCGGAAGTATTTGCAACGTCAAACATCACCACCGAGACGATCTGCAAAGTCTTACGCAGCATGTTCGCAGGCTGGGGCCTCTGCGAGACGGTGCTTACCGACAACGGACCGCAGTTCGGCAATGCGCTCACGGGGTTCCTGCGGGAGCGCGGCATCCAGCATCAGAAGACCAGCCCGTACCGTCCGAGCACGAACGGTCAGACGGAGAGGCTCAACCGGACTCTGGTAGACAGCATACGAGCGGCCAGGGCAGAGAATGTCCCAATGCAAGACGCGTTGCTGCAATTCCTTGAGACCTACCGCAGTACGCCGCACGCGCTGACTGGCAAGAGTCCAGCGGAGCTGATGCTAGGAAGACGTTGGCGCACTGCACTGTCTTTACTGGCTCCGTCTAAGGACACTACGGCGGCACGACCAGATATCGCCCAGCGAATTTGGGAGAGACAGCAGCGCACGGCAGCTTATACCGACCGGCGGCGGAAGGCGCGACCACCAACATTGTGCGCCGGTGACTGGGTTCGAGTGCGTCGTCCAGTGCAAAACGGGAAGCTGGGGACGCGGCTCTCTGGACCACTACAGATCGTGAAGACAACGAACGCCGTGTGTAGGCTAACGGACGGCAGCACCTGGAATCAGCAGGCGCTTGTACCAACGTCTCTGCGGCCAAATTCTGAGCCACCAGGGCCAAATGAGCTTGACCCCCTCGTGGACATTCAAAGGCAACAACCTGCACAATGCGGGGGAGAGACCAACGTTCAAATACCAGGACCAGCCTCGGGACCTGCGACTCCACCGCTGAGACGTTCGAACCGTCAGCGGCGACCGGTGCAACGTTACGGCTGGTGAACCTTTCGGAGAGGGGGAAGATGTTGTGTCTTGATTTAATATTTAATTACTTGTCACCGAGACTACATAAACTAGTGTCTATGAGCCGGACCCTTTTTTGCAGTTAATTTCGCAATAAATACAGGGACTCGGTCCCGGCGTCAATAGTCAAGACGCAGCTGAGCTGAACTACGCTTGCTAATAAAAAACGATATTTGTTTATCCACGAGATATAACACAAATCTAACAGACAAAACAGACCAAATCTAAAGGACAAAACAGACTAAATCTAACAGACAAAACAGACCAAATCTAACAGACAAAACAGACCAAATTGCATAAGGTTGCCGTCAAGCACGAAAGTCGGGAGCTGCATCACGATTTCTATATCTCGAGGTCGGGCGAAAACATCATTGGCCGTGACCTAATGGAAAAGCTGGGATTCCGGGTACAACTGCAGCCTCCGGAGGTTGAAAATAGTATCGCCAGTGTAGACATAGCGGAGGAGTTCCCAGCGGTTTTCAGTGGTCTAATCGGACTCTGCAAAGGGGCGGTGCACAAGCCGAGAGTAAATGCAGCTGTGCTACCAGTGCAGCAGCCGCTACGCCGCCTTCCACTTGCAAAGCAACAGAAAGTAGGCAATGAACTTGACCGCATGGAGGCAGCGGGCATCATTGAACGAATAAACTCCAGCCCGTGGATATCCAACCTGGTTGTCGCAAACAAGAAAGACGGCAACATTCGAATCTGCATCGACGTGCGAGAGCCGAATAAGTCGCTCGTAATCGATCGACATCCGATGCCTCAGCTGGACGAGATTTCGGCAAAGATCAAGGCAGCAAGTGGCGACGTATTTTCAAAGATCGATCTCAAAGCTGGCTACATGCAGATGCAGTTGCATGAGGCATCGCGTGACTTGACAGCATTCATCACGCACCAGGGGTTGTATCGGTATTGCAGAGTGCCTTTCGGCTTAGCGTCAGCGCCAGCAGCCTTCCAAAGGATGTTGGACGACTTAGTAGCCGGACTTCACGGTGTCGAACATATTCTGGACGATTTCATTGTTTTCGGAGCAAACATGACTGAACATGATTCAAGACTGCGAGCGCTGTTAGGGCGTATGAACGACGCTGGCCTAACGGCCAATAAGGACAAATGCCTGCTACGCAAGACGGAGGTAGAATTTTTCGGCTTCATCTTCTCAGCCGACGGTATGCGACCTTCAGAGTCCCAGACCAAGGCATTCAACCAGTTGCGCTCACCGTCTAACCGGAAGGAGCTGCAGGCGTTCCTAGGATCTGCAAACTACCTGATACGCTTTGTACCCAATTTTGCTGAAGTCACAGCGCCTCTGAGGGCCCTACTGAAGGGGGATGCGGAGTTCGAGTGGTCGACGGACTGCGAAAGAGCATTCCAAGAGCTAAAAGCAGCAATCTGTAATCCACCGATCCTGGCGCATTTTGACCCAGAGGCCGAGACGATTGTCACCAGCGACGCTAGTGCGGATTCTCTCGGTGCACAGCTATCCCAGGTCCAAGACGGCGGCGAGCGTCCAATCGCCTTTGCCGCCCGAGCCTTGACCGACACCGAGAAGCGATACGCTGCAAATGAGCAGGAGGCATTGGCCAGTCTGTGGGCCATGGAGAAGTGGCACTACTACCTATATGGGCGTCACTTTGAGCTGCGAACAGACCATCAAGCGCTACGTCAACTACTGTTGGGACCTAGCGGTACGGGACATCGGCCGCTGCGCATCCACCGCTGGTGCGACAGGTTTCAACAGTACGATTTCCACGTAAAATATCTGCCAGGCAATCGCAACTTCGTGGCCGACATGTTGTCAAGATGGAGCTGTGGGTCGGACATGAATATCGTACAGCTACCGGACACTGCGATGCCTCGAGTGCGAGTAGTAACACCTACCCAGCTAGCGACAGCCACGGCCGAGGACACGGTTCTGCGTGAGGTGATTCAGCGAGTGACTAGCGGCAACTGGGGCTCAACGAAGTACACAGAGTTGCATCCGTTCTTCAAAGTCAGAGAACACCTCAGCGTTTGGCAGGATGGCACCTGCCTGGCTTTCCAAGAGCGAGCAGTCATTCCACATCAGCTGCGGCGTAACCTACTGGAATCGGCGCACACCGGACATCCGGGTGTGGTTCGCACTAAGCAGCAGCTCCGCGAGTTTGCCTGGTGGCCAAAGATGGACTGCGACGTCGAAATGTTTGTCAGAAACTGCAGTGCCTGCGAGACCGCAGAAAAGAATTTTAAATTGCGACCGGCTCCTCTGCAGCCTCTGCGGTGGCCAGATAGGCCGTGGACACAGATTGCCATCGACATCGTGGGTGAGCTACAGGCAGCACCAGCATCGTCACGATTCCTTCTGGTCATTACGGATCTGCATAGTAAATGGCCGGAAGTATTTGCAACGTCAAACATCACCACCGAGACGATCTGCAAAGTCTTACGCAGCATGTTCGCAGGCTGGGGCCTCTGCGAGACGGTGCTTACCGACAACGGACCGCAGTTCGGCAATGCGCTCACGGGGTTCCTGCGGGAGCGCGGCATCCAGCATCAGAAGACCAGCCCGTACCGTCCGAGCACGAACGGTCAGACGGAGAGGCTCAACCGGACTCTGGTAGACAGCATACGAGCGGCCAGGGCAGAGAATGTCCCAATGCAAGACGCGTTGCTGCAATTCCTTGAGACCTACCGCAGTACGCCGCACGCGCTGACTGGCAAGAGTCCAGCGGAGCTGATGCTAGGAAGACGTTGGCGCACTGCACTGTCTTTACTGGCTCCGTCTAAGGACACTACGGCGGCACGACCAGATATCGCCCAGCGAATTTGGGAGAGACAGCAGCGCACGGCAGCTTATACCGACCGGCGGCGGAAGGCGCGACCACCAACATTGTGCGCCGGTGACTGGGTTCGAGTGCGTCGTCCAGTGCAAAACGGGAAGCTGGGGACGCGGCTCTCTGGACCACTACAGATCGTGAAGACAACGAACGCCGTGTGTAGGCTAACGGACGGCAGCACCTGGAATCAGCAGGCGCTTGTACCAACGTCTCTGCGGCCAAATTCTGAGCCACCAGGGCCAAATGAGCTTGACCCCCTCGTGGACATTCAAAGGCAACAACCTGCACAATGCGGGGAGAGACCAACGTTCAAATACCAGGACCAGCCTCGGGACCTGCGACTCCACCGCTGAGACGTTCGAACCGTCAGCGGCGACCGGTGCAACGTTACGGCTGGTGAACCTTTCGGAGAGGGGGAAGATGTTGTGTCTTGATTTAATATTTAATTACTTGTCACCGAGACTACATAAACTAGTGTCTATGAGCCGGACCCTTTTTTGCAGTTAATTTCGCAATAAATACAGGGACTCGGTCCCGGCGTCAATAGTCAAGACGCAGCTGAGCTGAACTACGCTTGCTAATAAAAAACGATATTTGTTTATCCACGAGATATAACACAAATCTAACAGACAAAACAGACCAAATCTAAAGGACAAAACAGACTAAATCTAACAGACAAAACAGACCAAATCTAACAGACAAAACAGACCAAATCTAAAGGACAAAACAGACTAAATCTAACAGACAAAACAGACCAAATCTAAAGGACAAAACAGACTAAATCTAACAGACAAAACAGACCAAATCTAACAGACAAAACAGACCAAATCTAAAGGACAAAACAGACTAAATCTAACAGACAAAACAGACCAAATCTAACAGACAAAACAGACCAAATCTAAAGGACAAAACAGACTAAATCTAACAGACAAAACAGACCAAATCTAACAGACAAAACAGACCAAATCTAAAGGACAAAACAGATTAAATCTAACAGACAAAACAGACCAAATCTAACAGACAAAACAGACCAAATCTAAAGGACAAAACAGACTAAATCTAACAGACAAAACAGACCAAATCTAAAGGACAAAACAGACTAAATCTAACAGACAAAACAGACCAAATCTAACAGACAAAACAGACCAAATTTAACTGACAAAACAGCCTCATTAATTCTTGACCCAATCCATCTCACTTCCGCCAATAGTTACCTGGGAATCCTGGCGGGCCTCTGGCCGACCGGCACCAGACTGTGCTGGCTCAGAGTCCTGGAGCTGTGTGTAGTCCTGGCGCAGTCCGGGCACAGGTTGCTGCTGCACACTAGGCAGTGCAGCTCCGCAGTGTGCGAGTCGTTCTCGTCGCACGGCACCGACGGAGGCGACGGCGGCTGCGGCGGCGGCGAAGCGGCGGCAGTGGAGGATGAGGCTCCGGAGCCAGACGCCGCAGACGCTGAATTGGCGTCGCCACCGCCAGAAGCTCCGACGGCCGAGTCGCTGCTAACCGCCAGCCGCTCCAGCTGTTCAAGCAGGGCGAAATTCTTCTTCAGTCCCCAGACGCCCGCCTCTGGCAGCGGCGTTGGCTGCCTGTCGAATGGGCACAGCAGGCAGCCGCCCGGCCCGCCGCCGTCGTGGTGCTGCAGGACGGGCAGCTGGCGGAGGCAGCGATGGCAGACGCTGTGGCCGCAGGCCAGCAGCCTGGGCAGAAGGTCGCCCTGCATGTCGAAGCCTTCGTTGCAGAGACGGCACTCCACTGCCTGCGAGATGGGCGAGCGGATGAGCAAGCGATAGAAGCACTGATGTCAGTATTGTAATAAGATATGCGATGCACAGCGACCGTTCTATACAGGATAAAAACAGACTTACTAGCAGAAAGAGAGACTCACAGACAGACAGACAGACAGGCAGACAGACAGACAGGCAGACAGGCAGACAGACAGACGGACAGACAGACAGACAGACAGACAGACAGACGGACACACAGACAGACAGCCAGACAGACAGACGCACACAGACAGACAGACAGACAGGCAGACGGCAGGCAGGCAGACAGACAGGCAGGCAGACAGACAATCAGACACACAGACAGACAGACAGACAGACAGACAGACAGACAGACAGACAGACAGACAGACAGACAGACAGACAGACAGACAGACACAGACAGACAGACAGACAGACAGACAGACAGACAGCCAGTCAAATGGACTCACCATGCTTGATTCGGACATATGAAGCGAAGACAGCAGACCAAAGGATGAGATTCTATCTAGTAAAACACAGTTTCAGGTGCAAAGGATGCCAGCTGAAAGTAAAGCAAAGTTAGCAACAGAATTACCTATTTACTAAAACCATGAAAAATAATAAGGTAAAACGGCAGTTAAGTAAAAAGGGTAAAAGTCGCATATTTCGAAAGAGCCTAAATCTGATACATGTGGCATGCATTTATTAATAAAGAATCTCAATTGATTGGAAATAATGACACAATGACAACTGATTGCATTTCAGGCACGTCAAAAGTAAGCAAAAGTACATGTAAATCGGAGCAGAAAAACTTTCGGAACTACAAAATCAAAAAACTAAACGTGACTAAACTTTTGAGATAATCTCACCTAGATTAATCTCACACTGTGAGATAATCTCACCTGGATCAATCTCACACTGCGAGATAATCTCACACTGCGAGATAGTCCCACCTAGATCAATCTCACACTGCGAGATAATCTCATCTAGATCAATCTCACACTGCGAGATAGTCCCACCTAGATCAATCTCACACTGCGAGATAATCTCATCTAAATCATTCTCACACTGCGAGATAATCTCACCCAAAACAATCTCACTCTCCGAGATAGTCTCACACTGTGAGATAATCTCACCCAAATCAATCTCACTCTCCGAGATAGTCTCACACTGTGAGATAATCTCACCCAAATCAATCTCACTCTCCGAGATAGTCTCACACTGTGAGATAATCTCACCCAAATCAATCTCACTCTCCGAGATAGTCTCACACTGTGAGATAATCTCACCCAAATCAATCTCACCAGATTAATCTCACACGAAGACAGTATCAAGCAGATCATGTCAAAAGCCGTGATAATCTCACAGCAAACTAATACAGCGTCAGAGCAGTTCCGCGGGCATTTTCTGCCCCAGCAGGCCAGCAGCCAGATTGTCAACAGCCAGCTGGGCCATGGCCTCCCTGGTGGCCACATCGGCGCTGCCAATGTGCGGCAGTACAACGCAGTTCGGCAGGGACAGCAGCGGACTGTCGGACGGCAGCGGCTCGGGGTCGGTCACGTTCAGGCCGGCGGCTCCGATGCTGCCGCTGGACAAGGCTTCGTGCAGGTCGGATTGTTTCACCACCGTGCCGCGGGACACGTTGATCAGGATGGAGTCTGAAGGCGAACGGGTGCGTTGCTTCTAACCCGAATGTTGGCAATGGGATTTGAATGTTAGAAATGAGATTTGAATGTTGGCAATGGGATTTGAATGTTGGCAATGGGATTTGACTAATTGGCAATGGGAGTTGAATGTTCGCAATGGGATTTGAATGTTGGCAATTGGATTTCAATGTTGGCAATGGGATTTGAATGTCGGTAATGGGATTTTCATGTTGGAAATGGGATTTTCATGTCGGTAATGGGATTTGAATGTTGGTAATGGGATTTTAATGTCGGTAATGGGATTTGAATAATTGGCAATTGGAGTTGAATGTTGGCAATGGGATTTGAATGTTGGCAATTGGATTTCAATGTCGGCAATGGGATTTGAATGTTGGCAATTGGATTTCAATGTTGGTAATGGGATTTCAATGTTGGTAATGGGATTTGAATGTTGGCAATAGGATTTGAATGTCGGTAATGGGATTTGAATGTCGGTAATGGGATTTTCATGTTGGAAATGGTATTTTCATGTCGGTAATGGGATTTGAATGTCGGTAATGGGATTTTCATGTTGGAAATGGTATTTTCATGTCGGTAATGGGATTTGAATGTTGGTAATGGGATTTGAATGTCGGTAATGGGATTTGAATAATTGGCAATGGGAGTTGAATGTTGGCAATGGGATTTGAATGTTGGCAATTGGATTTCAATGTTGGCAATGGGATTTGAATGTTGGCAATTGGATTTCAATGTTGGTAATGGGATTTCAATGTTGGTAATGGGATTTGAATGTTGGCAATAGGATTTGAATGTCGGTAATGGGATTTTAATGTTGGTAATGGGATTTGAATATTGGTAATGGGATTTGAATATTGGTAATGGGATCTGAATAATTGATAATGGGATTTGAATGTTGGTAATGGGATTTGAATATTGGTAATGGGATTTGAATGTTGGCAATAGGATTTGAATGTTGGCAATAGGATTTGAATGTTGGCAATAGGATTTGAATGTTAGTAATGGGATTTGACTAATTGATAATGGGATTAGAATGTTGGTCATGTTGGTAACACATGGGTCGAGAGGAAATCGAAAGCCTAGCTAAAAAGAGCTTAGCGCCATACTTAAACCGATCGAACCTCATCGTTAAGATCTCAGCAACTCTTGAAAACGTTACGCCTGAGAGTTGAGACAACCTTTTACATACTAAAAATGAAGCTTCAACAAACTTCACAGATGCCTGTGAAAAAAAAACAGACTCAAGACTTAGCTTTTTGTAGGTTACAATAGGTCGAAAGAATGGCGAATGTAACAGCTCCCCCCAGTTCCCCTGATAAAAGGGCAAAACAAAGAGCTAGGCAAAGCGTCACTAACCCGGTCGCATCAGTTTGAAGGCCTCCTTATTGAACAGATGCCTGGTGTCTGGCGTTCCAGGACAGCAGATAACAACAAAGTCCGATTCGGCTAGCAGCTGCTCAAATTTGACATATTCCGCGTTGAGAGGACCGGCTAGTTCCGGCTTTGGCCGGGGTCCGGTGTACACAATACGGCCGGGCCTGAAGCCACTTAAACGCCTGGCAACAGCCTGCGGATGATCGAGTGTTAGGCACGCGGATTGTGCGATTTTTGTGGATTTTTTTTGTGATTTTCTAGGATTTTCTAATGATAATCCCAATTAAAATGGTACACAGGCCAAGAAGAGTTGTTGCAGGTAACACATGTAAAATAGGAAAAAAGTGACTCTCTGCTCCTGTCTAGCGATCATTATGCTCTTCTAAAGATACTAGAATAACTACGAGTATATGGGCCACTCAGGCATATATACTTAGCAAAACAGCTTTCTACTCTACTTTCAGTTCAGTAGCAAAGAAGAATACATAAGCTATTTTATAAGACTAAAGGCAGCTGAGATGACTTCGATAAGTTTAGAAGCCAAGCTTGCAGGCGTATAGAGCTTGGTAATTGGTTCAGCCATAATGTACATTAGCCACTGAAATGTACATGGCAGATTTAGGCTGGAACAACCGAGAAAGGTAATAAAAACTTGATGGCGGGGCAGGGGTAGAGGTTCTGTGTGGAGTTTGAGGGTTTAAGCTGGGGGGGGGGTAAAAATCAATATATAAGCCTTGTCTTTAAAATACATTAAAATGGTCCAGTTTAACTTGCTACTAAACTGAAAGTAGCTTACACGCAAATGTGCTGAGTGGCTCACCATCTAGTTATTCTACAATAGTATCTGTGTGCTGTTCTGAGAAATTTCACACCTGGCCAATCCGGCCGAAGCCAACCAGGCCAACTGTGGAGCCGCCGATGCCCCGGCCGCAGAGCCGGTCAAACGGGCACCAAGGCCCCCAGGCGCCGGGCTGGCGCACCGTCTCTACAGCGGCGGGCAGACGCCTGGCGGTGGCCAGCAGCAGTGCCAAAGCCAGATCCGCGGTGCCCTCGGTCAGCACGCCCGGCGTGTAGCCGATTCGAACGCCGGCCGCGCGACAGGCGGCCACGTCGATGTGATCCACGCCAACCGACATGGTGCTGACCGCGCGGAACCTGGCCGGATCAACTCGGCCAAGGAATTCGGCGTCAACCCGATCGGTGAGCAGGCACAATAGGCCGTCGATCTTTGCCGCCTCGTCTAGTAGGAATTTCCTTTCAACGGGTTGGGTAGCGCTGGGCCAGGTGACAATTTCCAGGTGTTGCAGCTGTCTACGCAGGCTGGCCGTGAATTTGTCAGGCAGTTGACGCGTGACCAGCACGCGAAGCCGTGATGCCGCTGCTGCTGACGCCTGCAAACATACAAGCCAGCATTAGGCCTTCCGGCTGCTGTTGTTCTGCTATAGGCTATTGAGTCTCGGGGAAATTAGGGGCTGGGTAGGAAATGCGTGTAGGACGGTTGAAATCGTGGGGAGAATTGCTCAGTTGGTTGATTGCTCAGGGGGAATTGCTCAGTTGGCTGATGTCTCAGGGGGAATCGCTCAGTTGGCTGATGGCTCAGGGGGAATCGCTCAATTGGCTGATGGCTCAGGGGAATTGCTCAGTTGGCTGATGGCTCAGGGGGAATCGCTCAGTTGGCTGATGGCTCAGGGGAATTGCTCAGTTGGCTGATGGCTCAGGGGGAATCGTTCAATTGGCTGATGGCTCAGGGGAATTGCTCAGTTGGCTGATGGCTCAGGGGGAATCGTTCAATTGGCTGATGGCTCAGGGGAATTGCTCAGTTGGCTGATGGCTCAGGGGAATTGCTCAGTTGGCTGATGGCTCAGGGGAATTGCTCAGTTGGCTGATGGCTCAGGGGAATTGCTCAGTTGGCTGATGGCTCAGGGGGAACTGCCCAGTTGGCTGATAGATCAGGGGGAATTGCTCAGTTGGTTGATGGCTCAGGGGGAATTGCCCAGTTGGGTGATGGCTCAGGGGGAATTGCTCAGTTGGTTGATGGCTCAGGGGGAATTGCTCAGTTGGCTGAGTAGGAATTTTTTGGTTGATAGCCTCTTGGGGCTTTTTTAGTGAAATAATGCTTCAGCAAGCACTGACATGATAATGAAAACAGTAGAAGAGATAATAACAGAAAAAAACTTTCAGAAGCATAAAGGATATATTGAAGCAACAACAAGCAGCAATAGATACCAGTATAGTACATTTTCGAAGTGGCAATGCAAATAACTATAAAAGTGTATTGTACCAGCAAGCAATTTATTAATAGAAGCTGCTTTGCAAATTGAGAATAACAATAAATGTTTTCTATAATTAAAATCATGAAAAACTAAGCATTGATAATGCAAAGTAATTCTAAATAATTTAATCTGTTAATATCATTGACTGGATGCAATATAGCTAGAATTAAATTTGCAAGCAGATTTTAGCAATGCAATGACTGTTCTAACCACAAGGCTAGGCTTCACATGTAGTTAGCTGACGATGCATTGCACTATCTAAGCAAAGCAATAGTTACTCCCACAATCTACCTCAAGCATTAACTGGCCTTATATTAAATTCTTTGCAAAATAAAATATATTCATGCCAAGTTGAATGTGGGTATCAAAACGAAGTTTATACAATTTACATAGATATAGCCTCATCATAGCAAGGTAGCCCTTGACCAATTGGAGGCTCCAAATTTGATAGGGTTTTACTGGCAGATGGCTCTTGATCAAATAGAGGCACCAATGGGGTTTTACTGGCAGATGGCTCCTGACCAATCAAAGGCAGGGCTATTCCAGCAGATGGCTTCTGGCTAATCAAAGGCTAGTTTAGTTAACCCTGGCACTTACTGTGCCAGGCTCAGGGTAAAACACAATGCACCACTGACTGCCCATTGATTTCAATTCTCTTATAGCACTTTGGCACTTTTGCTGCTTTGGTATATAAGACCCAAAGACAGCAGCAGCATGAATGGCAAGATGCCATGTAAAGCAATGTATACTATCATGACAAAGTCTTCAAATGGACTCCAAGATTCAATGTAGCTCGTACATCATCTAGTATAAAAATAAGCCAAAGAACAGAGCAATAAAGATAGTGGAGACTACATCTATCACCTTGGTCATTACAAGAATCTGAATGCAGTTATTCTTTATGGACCAAAACTATTTGATCAAAAGTAGTATGATAACACTATCCCATATTGTAAATACAATGGCAGTAAACATGTAAAACAAGAGCATTCAAAATTTGCTAGAGACTTCCTTGTTCAACAATCCTGAGCATTTCTGGGATCAGAGGGTCACGGCCTCCAGTACTCTATATGTGCTGCTAGGATCTACTTCATATTCCTCCTTAATTTCCCAATAGCATATATGGTATATTGTCCTTCTACTTCACTTTGATAAAAAATGAATTAACTCAGAAAAACTATCATCAATTATATTTACTTGGAACTTTTCTTATTCATTGTTAACTTCTTTCTTTCTTATCAAACCACAATGGGCAAGGTTGTCTTTTCTTCCACTAAATTTACATCTGTTTATACTAAATTTACCAATAGTTTTAAACAAAAATTAGTTTGCAAAATATTATGAAACATATGCTTGTATAATAAAAATGTTTCTTAGATTTGGCAAGCATTCAAAATGGGTTATGCATTTAAATAATAAAAAGAAATGGAGCCTATTACAATAGCATTTAATAGTCAAAATGCATTATAAAAATGTTGAACATTAAAACCAAAGGTATAAAAAGTTTTAAAACTTTTTATTTTTTTTGACTAATTTTCAAAATTAAGGTAGGCCTATCCTTTAGGCTTTTCACAAAGATTGGTTCCAGAACCAGAATAATTTAGATTCTAGAACCAAAATCAGTAGGAAAATGAAAAGCTTTGAATCAATTTTGTTTGTCAGTCTTTGTAATTTAATTTTGTTTTTTCTTGACTTTGTTTCCCTTTGGATATGACAAAAAATTGAATAATTACATAATTGACTAAAATTGACTATTTTAAATTTATTTTACTGTTAAAGTATAAACATGACAATGGATTAAGAAAATTTCTCAATCTAAATTCCAGAACTAGAACACAGTTCTAGAACCAATTCTGAAAATGGAACAAACAATATGAAAAGCTTTGAACCAATTTTGGTTCTAGAAATGAAGCTAGGCTAATATGAAAAGCCTAGTTTTTACTTCATAAAGCAAATGAAGCATAAAGCAAAAGCATAAAGCATTTATAAAGCAAATATGAGGTTCAAAAAATGAAATAGAAAAAATATTAAAAAATAGGAATAGCTTTCAAAATGTCACTAGAGTCAATACCAAAATGCTTAGGCTTTAGGCTTAACATTTAGACTTGGCATACAATTAGAAGACTTGGTATGCAATGCAATTTTGCTAGCCTAATAAATAATAGCCCTAACTAGGCTCTAATATTAAGTTTATTGAATAAAAAATTCTGAAAATGGAACAAACAATATGAAAAGCTTTGAACCAATTTTGGTTCTAGAAATGAAGCTAGGCTAATATGAAAAGCCTAGTTTTTACTTCATAAAGCAAATGAAGCATAAAGCAAAAGCATAAAGCATTTATAAAGCAAATATGAGGTTCAAAAAATGAAATAGAAAAAATATTAAAAAATAGGAATAGCTTTCAAAATGTCACTAGAGTCAATACCAAAATGCTTAGGCTTTAGGCTTAACATTTAGACTTGGCATACAATTAGAAGACTTGGTATGCAATGCAATTTTGCTAGCCTAATAAATAATAGCCCTAACTAGGCTCTAATATTAAGTTTATTGAATAAAAAAACAAAGATAAAGGCCAAAGTCTATATTCTATATTGTCATAATAATAGATAGCACATGACCAAGATGGCACAGCTCTAAATTAATATTAGAGAGAGAGTAGATATAATAGAGATTAGAGTTTAGAGATTCAATGTGGCCATCTTGGTCATGGTCATCCACTCTATTAGAGTTAGACCAATATGTGTATAAATTACTCGAGGCTGAATTATTTAATATGTGACATACGCTCGATAAAAAATCTAGTAAAATTTTATGATTTTAAAAAAATTATTAGTAGTAGTAGCCAGTAGAAACCACTTCAGGAAAATTTGCCTTTGACAATTATGGTTGAAATTGAAACACTAAAACTCTTTATACGAAACTTGTTAACGTTGGTCAAGAATTGAATTACCGCTTTATCAATTATGTACCTCATAAAAACAAAAAGTTTTATAAAAGAGCGGGCCTAGACAAAAGTTCAAACAAAATTATTTAGTTAAAGTTATGCTAACGAAAAAAACAAGCTAATTAGCTCCCTTTTGTTAATCTACTGTCTGCCTTTAATCTGGTAAATAATAGTCAATTTAAACAGTTTGTATGGAATAAAAATTGAATATGAATTTTAAAAATGCATTAGAGTGGGTGACGAGACTCGAGAGTAAAATTTTAAGCCAGTGACCAGTGTTAAGCAATTCGTAATAGGATGAAATATAGATTACAATTTTCTGAGTGATGGGTAAACTTAAAATGCAAGGTAGATCAATAGCTTATTTTCACGAATCACTTCTACCATTTAGCCATAGACCATAGCCCCTGACCTTGGGGCCTTCTGTAGCTATTTGACTTAGCTAGCTAGCTACCAAGCCTACTTATACATCACCTAGGGACATAAGCCTATGCAAGAATGAAAATATGCTAATCTGTATATTTCTTAGACCTATATAATCTTTATTTGATAATGAAATTAGTTCTAGCCTTCTAGGCAGGTTACAGTGCCTAGGTAGGGCTGTAGGGGCTAGGCCTAATAAATTGAAATATTAAATATTAAAAAAAATTAAAATGCAAAACAGTAGGCCCTAAAGAACCTAGGCTTATTGAAAATTAAATTAATGCTACATACTAGCACCTTTCACTTTAGCCTTAGGTAGGGCCTAACTAGTCTAGACTATCCAGAAAATTGAAAGATATGAAAAAGTCACATCTTATACCATAGGCTAGTCACTAGTCCCATGCTGATGACAAAAAGTTATCTATATAACTTATTCCTTTGCATAGTGCCATAGGCCTAGCCAATAGTAGACATTAGCTTATATAGCAATTTGCCTAGACCTACCAATTCTTATCATTGTCTTACTCTTAGTCTGAACAATAGTACAATTTTTAATCCTAAGTCTACCAGCAGGAATTTTATTTTCATTTGCTTTATTTGCTAGAGATAGGATGGCATATGACCAAGATAGCTACTTACTAAGATGGCCACAGCTCTAAATATCTAAATAAATAATAATAAGCCTAAGTCTACTTAGTAAGATTAATTAGGGAGAGTAATTAGAGAGATAGATGTTATAATGGAATTATATTACATTATAATCATTCCCTTAAACTTTGGCTTTAGCTTTTATTGTACATAGCCTGACCTATATTTATCTAGGCCTACTAAATAAAGCAAGTAAGTAGCCTAGTGGCTAGTATAAATAAATACCTTGATGCATATTTATCCCATTTTTTGCATAGCATTACCATTAGGCACTAGCAATGGTTTCTTAATAAACTGATTATGATAGATTTGGACACATGTATCCTCGCAGTCTAGGCTACTAGTTTATTATTATTATGCTTAGTGGATTATAACTAGGCCTATCTTGAGTTTCGTAGGTTGCTGCCATTAGGCTCTTGATATTCCCGAATCATTGCATGTTTGTAATTAAAGAATTGAGTCAAAACACCAATATAATATTTTAGTCTAACAAAATAATTGTTATAAAGAAAATGTTTTTGTACCAAATATAATCTTTGACATTAATTCCCTTTTTTCTAAGTGCTTGGGCACAACTTTCAATTTTAGAGGCAAGACTCCTCTTTAGTGCAAATTCTAATTCTTATTTTCCTATCCCCTTATTATCCCCTTTACTTTAAAAGTTTCTAAGGTTGAGCTGCAGAATGCAGCATAGATGTTCTCTTTTTCTTTTCTTTTTTTATTTCTTTAATATGTAGGGGCTTAATAATATGGGCCTTGCATGTCAGCCTTTGAGTGGGCTCTTGCACAACTTTTTTTGAATTGAGTATTTGTAAAAGTATATGTTTAAGAAAATGCAATAGTCCAATTAGCAATCTTTTTCTTTTTCCTTTTTTCTTTCTTTCTTTGATATGTATAAGCACTTTAGCCCCTAACTAGGGCTCTTACACTAATATTTTGTATTTAGTTTTTGAGTTTGTTGTTAAATGGGAGTGGAAAGCCAGGGGCTTACCGCAGATCAACCCAAAAGGGGGCTCTACTGCAGGGATCTGAAAGGGCCATACTACCAGTGGCATGTAGCCTGAGAGGCTACAAATTGGGACCAGAGCTCAGGACTCTGGTGAGAGCCTAGTAAATTGGTGCTACTAGCCCAAACCTACGGTACAAGACACTGTCAACCCAAGAAGTGGAATCAGGGATTGTGCTAGGACTGAGTCCACCCAGGCCACCACCTAGCAAACAAGTCCTCGGGAGTGTGCAGAAAAAATTGGAATTTTCAAAAAAGCTTGGGTTACTACTAAAAGCAGTTCAAGAGCAGGGAAACCCCAAAGTCTACAGAAATGGCTTAATTATTAGAGTGAGTCTGGAAGGCTTATTTCCAAAGGGTGAGACTCCAAGTAGGAAGACCATCTACTGGCTACAAACCTAAGGGTATCGCCTATCTAGCTCAATATTGGAGGCTAGGCCAAGGGGTTGGGAAGGGGCACAAGGGGCAAGAGGACCCAGACTCAGCCGGTGTCCCCAAATCGGATGAACTCATTCCCTAGGACACCAATCCACTGTCAGGATGAAAGCCAGAAACACTTAGGCAGGGAGACAGCTAGAGGAGCCAGCAGATAGACCAAGGACAGCATAGGATGGACTGGGCAGGAGGGCAGAGCTCATAACTCCAAAGAATTAGAGCAGCAATCTAAGGCCTTATATTAATAAAAAAATATAGTAATGGGGTAAAAACAGGACAGAGAAGCACCTGAACCCTATTAGCAGGTAGAGGGACCCTGCTTCCCGGGGCACAGCCTCAGGGCTGGCATCAACTGGGCTCTACCATACACCTTTGTGAATGGTCATTCTTTCCTACAGGGCAGGTACGACCAGGGGGCTCAAGTCCCATTCTAGCCACATTGCAGTCTAGAGTACACACTCACTCCAGGTACACCCTCTAAACCAAGGCCAAGGGCCAAATAATTGGAATGCCCAAAAAAGAAGAGGTGTTATTTTTAGAATGGGCACAGCCCCTCCAGGGTGGACCCTTAGAAATTGGGCTAGCCAAAGCCAGGCTAATCGGATTGTGCACAACCCTTAGACAAGCCACTAGAGAGGCAGCCAGGGTAAAAACAGTCAGAGACAATCTTTTTCTTTTCCTTTTTTCTTTCTTTCTTTGATATATATGAGCACTTTAGCCCCTAACTAGGGCTCTTACACTAATATTTTATATTTAGTTTTTGAGTTCGGGATTTTTCTTTTTCTGAGAACTGCTCTGTATTAGTAAAGAAGCCCAAAACTCGCGGTTTACCTCTGCTATAATTATTTTCTGCCCCTAAACTATGGTCTACTACAGATTTTATAGATATAATGATAGGGAAAAAACTGGCATAAAAACTGAAAAAGATTAAAGTTTTTTTGTATTATGGGTAAAGGTTATTAGTTTCAAATCTATTATTCTTGTATTAGTATTTATGAATATGATTGATAAAACATAATTAATATATCAATAGCTATTAAGTTGCCAATTAATAGTAGAGAGTAGATATAATAGAGATTCAATGTGGTCTTACACTCTATTAGACCAATAAGTGTATAAATTACTCAAGACTGAATTATTTATTATGTGATATAATCTCAATAAAAAATGATGTTTAAAACAAAAACCATCAGCCCTGAAAGCCAACTATCTAGCCTAAGATATCAGCATCCCATATGAGCTTTGGTTTGAAAGCATCCAAGCAACCCTCACAAGCCATAGCATTTCAGCAATGCCCCATGAGCCTTGACATCTCGACATTTTCCCTGACACAGATAAAGTAAAAATGAAGTACTTAGGAGTTTACTCAGTAAAGTAAAAGCTGATTCTCAGCAAATAATCTCATAGCAGTAGTATAATTTTTATTGTTTAAATCTAATTCATGACCCATCAATCAGTGCAGATGAAGCATTATAATTGCATAGGACGGCAAACTGCTCTTTGATCACTGAAGGCCAGTCATGAATGTGAAGCAATTTTCGCAGCCTGAAGCAAATCGAGCCTCGGCAGCAGCGGCTCAACTTCAGCAGTTGAGATTGCAAGCTGCTGACGCGGATGCGTCTGAAACTCAACTGGCCGAATGGTGCCTTGGACGGCCAGACAATGCGCCCAAGCAGCGGTCTAATCAGGTCCGGCTGTTTCTGAGCTCCACATTCTCAGGTTGGTTTTTTCAATTTGCAATATTCGTTTTTTAGGCCTTGTCTGAATTTCAAAAGTTAAGGCTCTTAGTTAAAAAGTTGATATACCATAACTTCAATGTCCTTCCACTTGCATGTCCTTGAACTTGCATGTCCATCCACTTGCATGTCCTTCCACCTGCATGTCCTTCCACTTGCATGTCTTTCCACTTGCATGTCCTTCCACCTCATACATGCGCAACTTCCAAAATTCGGTCGGCCGTGCGACTTAGTTTTAGGCCAAAAATGCGACTTACATGTACTCGTAAAAAAACCCTAAAGCAAAATTAACGCAACTTTGGGTAAACGGCGGGAGTAACTATGACTGTCTTATCAGGCAAAAATGCCTCGTCAGCTACTTAGTACTACTACTTGGTGTCTTTTGGGTGGGCATTTTTGCGACTTCCATGGTTGGCTGCCAAATCAGTCGGCCGGATCGGCCGACTGTTGCGCATGTATGTTCCACCTGCATGTCCTTCCACCTGCATGTCCTTCCACCTACATGTCCTTCCACCTGCATGTCCTTCCACCTGCATGTCCTTTCACCCGCAGACTTCCGCGCCGAGCGCAACTATCTAACGGAGCACGCGTTCTCCGAATTGAAATCCTACTGCGCCACTCTGGGCTTGGAGTTTCGCGTCTGCGACATGCGCTGGGGCGTCACGGACGCCGCTAAAAGCGACCACGTTGTTGAGTCGCTCTGCCTTAGCGAAATCGAACGCTGCGAGCGTCGATCCGTTGGCCCGTTCTTTGTCGCGTTGCTAGGCAACCGATACGGCTACCAGCCTGTGCCGCCCAGTATCGAGCAGTCGGAATTCGACATACTGTTGGAGTTTGCTAGAAAATTTGCCGCTCAACATGCCGAGATCCTGGCCGACTGGTACCGGCTAGACGAGAACGCTCAACCGCCTGTTTATCAGCTCCGACCAATCAGGAGCCGCCTGCCAGCGTATGCCAATTATAGCGACGAAGCTGCCAGGCGCAAGGCCGGGTCGGATTGGTGGGATATCGAGGAAGCTCTGAGGAATTGCTTGCGCAGGTCTGCTAGCAAGGTAAGCTTAACCTGAAGTACTTTTATGGCTGAATGGCATCGTGTTGACGAAGAAATGGCATAACAAAATCAACCTTTTAACAGTCATAGCATTACCCGATAAAATACCCTTTAACTGCCATAGAGTTGTCCGATAAAATACCCTTTTACTGCCATTGCATTACCCGATAAAATACCCGTTAACTGGCATAGAATTGCCCGATAAAATACCCGTTAACTGGCATAGAATTACCCGATAAAATATCTGTTAACTGGCATAGAATTACCCGATAAAATATCTGTTAACTGGCATAGAATTACCCGATAAAATATCTGTTAACTGGCATAGAATTACCCGATAAAATATCTGTTAACTGGCATAGAATTACCCGATAAAATATCTGTTAACTGGCATAGAATTACCCGATAAAATATCTGTTAACTGGCATAGAATTACCCGATAAAATATCTGTTAACTGGCATAGAATTACCCGATAAAATATCTGTTAACTGGCATAGAATTGCCCGATAAAATACCCGTTAACTGGCATCATGGTGACCACACCTGCACTATTTTAGTATTTTGCACTATTTTTATTTTTCTGCTCAATTGCACAACTATTTTTGAAATACACTAATAAATGTCACTAACTGCTCAAAAACTTTGAGAAGTTGGTTCAACGTGAAGCTACGCAACGCAGGTTCAACGTTGAACCTGCTATCAGCCGCTCTTGACCAGGTTTGTAGCGACATGCTGCTCAGATTTGTTCGTCCTGACGTGGTGGAGGCGGCAACATCACTCTCCAATCTCTTCACTGCTGCAAAGGATCACTCTAACCAGCTAGTCAACGCTGAGCTGAGGAGCCAACATCAGGACCACTATTGGCCGCCTGCCCAAAATAGATCGAGTGGGCTTTTTAAGGCAGTGCGAGACTTCTATGTTGAGCTCACCAGTCGCTTCTTTGCCTACCTGCCGTTGGAAAGCAAACTTCTACGAGCTTGCGCTTTGTTGACCCACATCAACTGCTCGATCACCAATTGAATTTGGAAGAGACGGTCATCCTGATTGCTAAGGCTATGCCGACTGTAATTGAACCCGCTCGTCTAGACGACCTGTGACTGGAGGTCATTAAGTTGCGTTGAATGCTTTGAACGCTAGAGTCAAAGAACCGGAGAAGTTCTGGGCCGCATTGCCATGTGAGGAATTTCTATGCCTACCGCATAGAAACGCCGACAGTGAGCGGGTCATCAAATGGATTGCCAACAATGTCACGAAGCAGCGAAACCAGCTGGCCGATTATACACTGGACTGTCCTTTGTCCATCAAGTCCTGGCTAAAGGGAAAAAGAGCCATCCGATTTTTGCACTGACCGCTTGCTGTTGGTCCTCAGTTTTGATGCCTGTGCAAACGCTGAAGCACGTGCTAAGGCAAAGGAGCGTGAAGAAGTAATGAACTGCCTTCAGAAAAAGCTAAACATGCAGCGTCGGAAGGCCAATGAGCGGGAAAAGAAAAAAAGCAAGAGGACGAACGAAGCTTCTGAACAAAAGGTAATCAACGAAATGAGAAAACATATCTGGCACAGGAGATGCTCCAAAAGGCGGATTAACGAGATCAACAAACAAGAAGTGAATCGCTGGACGATAATACCAGTAAAAACTTAACGTCTATATTAATTTGAGTTAAGACATGATTTGAGATATGATTTGAGACTGAATGATTTGATTTGAATATGATTTGAAATTGGCGCAGTGAAGTGGGAAGTCTGGAATTTGGAAATACATAAAAATCGTGTCAGTGTCACAGGGTTGTTGTCTAAGTTAAACAAATATATCACTGGATTCAAAAAAGTTTTTTAAAGGTTTTTGTGACTAGAAATGTAGTTTTTTTCTTTTCTGTTTGTTAATTATTTCACATAAAGCGATTTTTTTCCAAAAAACAATGCCTAATGTTGCTGCTCAAAAAAAATTTGTCCTGCTCAATTATTTTCAAAATGCGCTGTGGTCACACTGACTGGCATAGAATTGCCTGATAAAATACCCGTTAACTGGCATAGAATTGCCCGATAAAATACCCGTTAACTGGCATAGAATTTCCCGATAAAATACCCGTTAACTGGCATAGAATTGCCCGATAAAATACCCGTTAACTGGCATAGAATTTCCCGATAAAATACCCGTTAACTGGCATAGAATTGCCCGATAAAATATCTGTTAACTGGCATAGAATTACCTGATAAAATACCCTCTAGCTGCTATAAAACTACCCGATAAAATACCCTTTAGCTGCCATAGAACTATCCGAAAAAATACCCTTTGCCTTTCATACTACTGTGCATATGCTACTCACTACCAAAAGCAAACTGAAAGCCACTGAAATATCAATCAGGCCGCGGAGGCTGGCAGCATTTCGCAGGAGTCTCTCGCCCGCTACCTGCGCAGCGTTACCGAGGCGGAAGTGATCGCCGCCAGGCAGGCCGCTTCTGGCAGACCAGACAACCAGCTGGTGTACATTCGCGAGCTCACCGACCTGTGCCTGCACCACGAGGCGGCGGAGAAGTATACTGGTGAGTTTTTTGCCTGCTAGTTCTGTGATCCCAAATCCTCAGACTGGGCCTTTTCTAATCCCAGATCCTGAGACTGGGCCTTCTCTAATCCCAGATCCTGAGACTGGGCCTTCTCTAATCCCAGATCCTGAGACTGGGCCTTCTCTAATCCCAGATCCTGAGACTGGGACTTCTCTAATCCCAGATCCTGAGACTGGGCCTTCTCTAATCCCAGATCCTGAGACTGGGCCTTCTCTAATCCCAGATCCTGAGACTGGGACTTCTCTAATCCCAGATCCTGAGACTGGGACTTCTCTAATCCCAGATCCTGAGACTGGGCCTTCTCTAATCCCAGATCCTGAGACTGGGCCTTCTCTAATCCCAGATCCTGAGACTGGGACTTCTCTAATCCCAGATCCTGAGACTGGGACTTCTCTAATCCCAGATCCTGAGACTGGGCCTTCTCTAATCCCAGATCCTGAGACTGGGCCTTCTCTAATCCCAGATCCTGAGACTGGGACTTCTCTAATCCCAGATCCTGAGACTGGGCCTTCTCTAATCCCAGATCCTGAGACTGGGCCTTCTCTAATCCCAGATCCTGAGACTGGGACTTCTCTAATCCCAGATCCTGAGACTGGGACTTCTCTAATCCCAAATCCTGAGACTGGGCCTTCTCTAATCCCAGATCCTGAGACTGGGCCGTCTGTAATCCCAGCCTTCCAGATCCTCAGCTGCTGGGCCAGCCTCCCAGATCCTCAGTTGCAGGGCCAGCCTCCCAGATCCCCAGTTGCTGGGCCAGCCTCCCAGATCCCCAGTTGCAGGGCCAGCCTCCCAGATCCCCAGTTGCTGGGCCAGCCTCCCAGATCCCCAGTTGCTGGGCCAGCCTCCCAGATCCTCAGTTGCTGGGCCAGCCTCCCAGATCCTCAGTTGCTGGGCCAGCCTCCCAGATCCTCAGTTGCAGGGCCAGCCTCCCAGATCCCCAGTTGCTGGGCCAGCCTCCCAGATCCCCAGTTGCAGGGCCAGCCTCCCAGATCCCCAGTTGCTGGGCCAGCCTCCCAGATCCTCAGTTGCTGGGCCAGCCTCCCAGATCCTCAGTTGCTGGGCCAGCCTCCCAGATTCTCAGTTGCTGGGCCACCGCCAGCCTCCCAGATCCTCAGTTGCTGGGCCAGCCTCCCAGATCCTCAGTTGCTGGGCCAGCCTCCCAGATCCTCAGTTGCTGGGCCTGCCTCCCAGATCCCCAGTTGCTGGGCCAGCCTCCCAGATCCTCAGTTGCTGGGCCAGCCTCCCAGATCCTCAGTTGCTAGGCCACCGCCGACCTCTGAAACAGTAACAGTTAGATTCTCCAGCTTGAGTGCAGCCGTTGACCCTTTTTGCCGCAGACCTGATGCTCCAAGGCGAGAACCTGCTGTTAAACACTGAGTCAGCCAGCCTGCTCAAATCACTCAAACAGTCGATCAAGTCCAGCTCCATGCGTTGGCGGGAATTCCTCGTGCCCTGGGATCGTCGAGGCGTTGTGCCCGAAGGTGTCGAGCAGCACCAGCGCTACCTGGCGAATCTCTCCCGTTGCCTGGTGTCAGATGTATCCAGGATGATTGACCAGACCATAGCCGCTGGCGGCCTGCACCATCATCAGCAGCAGCAGCTGGCTCCCATGCTGGTTCTTCAGGACGAGTTGGGCCATCACGCCGCGTTCTGTCGGGATCGGCTGCGCCAGTTCTGCGGCCGAGAAGCGGAGCTGAATTCTATTAAGGAGTGCTGGCTAAATGGCGGGAATGCCAATCAGACTGTGGTTGTGTGGGCGCCTAGCGGGCACGGTAAAACCGCACTGGTAAGTAAAATATTCTAACTGAATGTACTTTTAAAATGATCAATAATGGGAAACTTAAAAAAGGACTCCCGATCGACAATACCTTGCTGTGTCTGCTGATGCTCTGAAACAAATTTTTCAGCCAATGAAATCTAATTGGCTAAGACAGGGGTTCCTTCAAAATGCTTCTAAAAATAGCAACCACTCACAATTGAATCTTTCAGGGGTCCCGAGTACAGTACCTTGCGTGTTTCTAAAAATAGCAACCACTAAAACAAACCCTTCAGCGAATGAAATCTGATTGGCTGAGACTGGGGCTCTAAATGCTTCTAAAAATAGCAACCACTCACTATTAAATCTTCCAGGTGTCTCGAGTAGCGCAAGTCGCACCCGAATGGTTTGGCCGAGACTGCGTAGTGGCTCTGCGCTACGTTGGCACTTCGCCAGCCAGCACGGACAGTCTGGGCGTGCTGTCCAGCCTGTGCCGCCAAATCTGCCTGGCTTATCGACTAAAATGGCGCGAAGATAAGGCGCCTAGGACTGCTGGCGCCGCAAAAGAGATGCTGCATCGGCTAATTATTACGGTTGCTAGAGATAGTGAGTTCTCACTTTTTAATTTGTTGGATTCGTTTTTAGTCTTAGCTTCTTCATTAAAGTAGTTGGCGCCAATTAATTTAGTGATATTACTGGCGCTAACAGAATTGTAGAGGCGCTTACAGAAGTTTAGTGGCGCTTATTACTCAAGACTAGGGGCGCTTATTACTGAATTCCTTTGCTTTATTAGCACCCACTTAAGTCAGAGTTAAAAATTAAGTGTTGGTAAGCTCAAAAGTCTTATTTCTACTACTTGTAACAGTAGTAGCTCGTAGTTAACTAAGTACTGTACTTTGCAACAGGAAAAGATTGCCAAACGCTTTCCACACCAATGCGAAAGTGACACATTGACACTTTCCCTCAATTTCTCTATCCATTTCACTTGGAATTTTTGTGCGCACTAGTATACATGTTTGCAGATAAGGAAGGCATTGCAATTGACTCGATTAGTCAGCTATAGATATACTTTTGCATATTTATATTACACCAGTCAATGCTAAATACACTTTAATGACTCATTTGAACTTTGAAGCACACAAAATTGCCAACTAATTCGATAACCTAAATTGAGATCTACGTTTCCAGTCGCAATACGCCATTTCCTAATACCCTAATCCATGGAATCCCGATCTCTGGAATCCTAGTCCCAAGAACCCAATCTCGGAAATCCCAGTCTCAATAACCCCAATATAAGAAATCTCAGTTCTAGCAATCCCAGTCCCATCAATCATGATCCCAAATCTCAATAACAGGAATCACAATGCAAGGAATCCCAACGCCACGATTCCTAATCTCAGGAATCCAAATAACAGGAATCCCAATACCAGGCATCCCAATAACAGGAATCCCAATACCAGAAATCCCAATACCAGGTATCCCAATAACAGGAATCCCAATACCAGAAATCCCAATACCAGGTATCCCAATACCAGAAATCCCAATACCAGGTATCCCAATAACAGGAATCCCAATACCAGAAATCCCAATCCCAGTGATCCCAATAACAGGAATCTCGATCCTTAATAATCCCAATAACAGGAATCATAATCCTAATAATCCTAATAACAGGAATCCTAATCCTATTAATCCCAATAAAAGGAATCCCAATAACAGGAATCCCATTAACAGCAATCCCAATGCCAAGATTCCTAATCCCAGCAATCCCAGTCCCATAAGTCTCAATGCCAGGAATCTCCCCAATAAATCGCGATAAATTTGCATTTTCCAAGCCTTCTCATGCTAACTTTAAGCCACTTATCTCTACTCAAAAATTGCAGCAAGCCGCCCGCCACTGCTGCTGCTGCTGGACAGCCTGGACCAGGCCCGCGACCCCATGGCCGCCTGCAGCTGGCTGCCAAACCGCCTGCCCGCCAACGCTCGCGCTCTGCTCTCCGTGTTGCCCGGCCGGCTGCTCGACAGGCTTCGAGCCGGCGCCCACGGCAGCGGCAGGCAGCAGGCGCAGCATCAGCCGAAGGCCTCCTCCTCGCAGAGCTGCTTTGTCCAATTAGAGCCGATGGACTCCGGCTTAGCTGGCTCCATCGCCGAGGTGCACCTGGCGGCTCGGGGTAGGCGGGTGACGCCGCGCCAGATGGCCGCCCTGCTGGCCGACGGCCGGGAGAGCGCCTTGGCGCTGCGGCTCAGCCTGGACCGCGCCTGCCGGTGGGCCTCCTACGATGAGGTCAACTCGGAGAATGAGGGTGCGCGACTTTTATGTTTTGTCGTCTGTCTGTCTGTCTGTCTGTCTGTCTGCCTGTCTGCCTGCCTGCATGTCTGTCTGTCTGTCTGTCTGTCTGTCTGTCTGCCTGTCTGCCTGCCTGTCTGCCTGCCTGCCTGCATGTCTGTCTGTCTGTCTGTCTGTCTGTCTGTCTGTCTGTCTGTCTGTCTGTCCGTCCGTCCGTCCGTGTCAACCTGTTTGTTTTGCTTTTTCAGCGCCTGTCTGCCAGTCTTTTCTGTTTCTTAGCCAAGCCTATTTAGATATTCAAACCACTCATTCTTGCCAATTAACCAGGCGGCCAGAAGCATGGCGGTGCCCTGGCCCTAATAGGCGCCCTATTCGATGCTCTGGAGGATCGCTACGGCCAGCTGATGGTCCACCTGACTCTCGGCTTCATCACCGTTGGTGTCAACGGCCTGAGCGAGCTGGAGCTGGAGGACGCGCTGTCCTGCCAGGACGACCTGCTGAACGAGCTCTATCGCTATCACGATCCGCCGATCAAAGGCGTCGTCCGCGTGCCGCCGCTGCTCTGGTCGCGAATGCAGCAGGATATTGGCGACTTTGTGGTGACCCGCATCACGGATGGCAAGGCCACGCTTATCTGGTACCACCGGCTGTTTAGAGAGGCTGCGGAGCGCAGGTGAGACCCGGCCGATTTCTTATTTGTTTCTGGGAAATCTCAATTCTCACTCCATTCTGAGTTCTCATTGTTTGAGAGATCTCAATAATTCTCAACCCATTCTGAGTTCTCAGGGTTTGAGAGATCTCAATAATTCTCAACCCATTCTGAGTTCTCAGGGTTTGAGGGATCTCAATAATTCTCAACCCATTCTGAGTTCTCAGGGTTTGAGAGATCTCAATAATTCTCAACCCATTCTGTGTTCTCAGGGTTTGAGAGATCTCAATAATTCTCAACCCATTCTGTGTTCTCAGGGTTTGAGGGATCTCAATAATTCTCAACCCATTCTGTGTTCTCAGGGTTTGAGAAATCTCAATTCTCAACCCATTCTGAGTTCTCAGGGTTTGAGAGATCTCAATTCTCAACCCATTCTGAGTTCTCAGGGTTTGAGAAATCTCAATTCTCAACCCATTCTGAGTTCTCAGGGTTTGAGAAATCTCAATTCTCAACCCATTCTGTGTTCTCAGGGTTTGAGAAATCTCAATTCTCAACCCATTCTGAGTTCTCAGGGTTTGAGAGATCTCAATTCTCAACCCATTCTGAGTTCTCAGGGTTTGAGAAATCTCAATTCTCAACCCATTCTGAGTTCTCAGGGTTTGAGAGATCTCAATAATTCTCAACCCATTCTGTGTTCTCAGGGTTTGAGAAATCTCAATTCTCAACCCATTCTGAGTTCTCAGGGTTTGAGAGATCTCAATAATTCTCAACCCATTCTGAGTTCTCAGGGTTTGAGAGATCTCAATTCTCAACCCATTCTGAGTTTCCAGGGTTTGAGAGATCTCAATAATTCTCAACCCATTCTGAGTTTCCAGGGTTTGAGAGATCTCAATAATTCTCAACCCATTCTGAGTTCTCAGGGTTTGAGAGATCTCAATAATTCTCAACCCATTCTGAGTTCTCAGGGTTTGAGAGATCTCAATAATTCTCAACCCATTCTGAGTTCTCAGGGTTTGAGAGATCTCAATAATTCTCAACCCATTCTGAGTTTCCAGGGTTTGAGAGATCTCAATTCTCAACCCATTCTGAGTTCTCAGGGTTTGAGAGATCTCAATAATTCTCAACCCATTCTGAGTTTCCAGGGTTTGAGAGATCTCAATTCTCAACCCATTCTTAGCAGCAGCCTGTATGAGCTCATTCACCTTTAATAACACCTGACTTCCCAACTCATCCGGTGCTCAGATACGCCCCGCCTGAGGCGCAGCGCGACCTGCACCAGCGCCTGTCGCAGATCTACACCAGCGAGGGCCCGATTCGTCGCACCATCCGATTTGCCAACGTCAAGCGCAGTCTCGTAGTGCCCGACGCTGACCGGCTGGTGTCCTGGGCGCCGCTGTCTCCCAAGCAGCCAAGGAAACTGCGCTGTTTATTTCGTCACCTACTCGAAGCCGGCATGTGGGACCAGTTGATTGACAGCTGCGCCGCCAGCTTGCGCTACCTGCAGGCCGCTATTGACGCTTTTGGCTGCGCCGAGCTGCTCGCCCAGCTGGACGACGCGCTTCGCCGAGCGGACACTCAGGTTTGGCTTAGCAACACGATTTTCCTTGTCGTTATGTTGTGAGGCACCGCGGAACTATTTTTAATAGGAAGGTGGGGAGCGATAGTGTCACTGACAGTAATATTTTTTTGGGCCACAGTTGAGATTTTAGCGCCTCAGGTGAAATTTTAGTGCCGTATGTGAGATTTTAGCGTCGTAGGTGAGATTTTAGCGTCGTATGTGAGATTTTAGCGCCGCATGTGAGATTTTAGTCCCGCGAGTGAGATTTTAGCGTCGTAGGTGAGATTTTAGCGCCTTATGTGAAATTTTAGTGCCGTAGGTGAGGTTTTAGTGCCGGAGGGGAGATTTTAGCGTCGTAGGTGAGATTTTAATGCCTTAGGTGAGATTTTAGCGCCGCATGTGAGATTTTAGTCCCGCGAGTGAGATTTTAGCGTCGTAGGTGAGATTTTAGCGCCTTATGTGAAATTTTAGTGCCGTAGGTGAGGTTTTAGTGCCGGAGGGGAGATTTTAGCGTCGTAGGTGAGATTTTAATGCCTTAGGTGAGATTTTAGCGCCGCATGTGAGATTTTAGTCCCGCGAGTGAGATTTTAGCGTCGCATGTGAGATTTTAGCGCCGCAGGTGAGATTTTAGCGCCGCAGGTGAGATTTTGGCGCCACAAGTGAGATTTTAGCGCCATTAAGCACCGCAGTTGTGACTTAGGACTTGCAGATTATTTTCTTTATGCAGGGAGCACAAGCCATCCATTGTCACTAGGGGGGGGGGGGCAACTAACTCATCTAACTCATTTTGACTCCCCCTGGCTGGCTCCCTGATTGCAGTCAGGCAATAATCTCAAATCCTTGTCCGCCAGGCGTTATCTGCCTTCATCCCCTGTTCCGCGGTGCCTGTTGTTAAAGGTCTCAAAGGTCTGTAGGCAGACCTACTGTAAACAGGTTAAGACGTCGATTCGGAGTATTGCAAATTTTGCTAGAAGCAGAAATTTCTTAATAAAATGCCGAAGCATATTAGAGTTAAAAGACAGACAAAGTTACTCCCGCCGATTACCTATATCGATTTACTCTTGCACTTAAATCGCTTCCCCTTCACCACCCACGCCAGCTGTCGCCAACCTCCGAGCTGCCGTTCGCTCTGCGCGCGGTGCACGACTGCGTCAGCTTCGCCCGCAACTGGCTGGACCCCGGCGACGACCGGACTGCCCTTCCCGTCCAACTGCTCGGCCAGCTGCGCGGCCTGGACGGTTGGCGGCCGTTGCAGTCGCTTTGTCGACAGTGCGTCGACTATCTGATAGGAGGCTCCTCATACGCCGCCGCTGAAGCTCCCCGCCTCCTGCCGGCCATGGCCTGCTTCCCTACCTGCCTGGCTGATCTCAAATGGAGCCTACAGTCAGTTGCGGCCGTGTGGACCCGGCCCTGGGACTCCAGCCGCTTAGCTGTGCTAATTAGCAATTCTTCTTCAGCATCTTCGTCCTCGTCTGCCACTGCCGGCGCCGCCAATCAGCTGCGATTGTACAGCGCCGACACCTTGGCCGCTGTGTGCTCGGTCAGGCTGGAGTCCACGCCGCTGGATGTTGCTATGTGCCCGCATGCGGCCCTGCTGGCAGTGCTGGATCAGCGCTACGTCCGATTGTACGATTGGGACACCGGCCAGGTGTTGTGCAAGCACGGCGTTAATATTAATAATAAATTGCCATTGAATCGGGCTTTGGCCGTTTCTAGGCAAGGTCAGTGCCTTGTTATATTGTAGCTTCAGTCGTGGAAAGAATTCTATTCTTTTCTCCATGGATTCAGCTGATTAACTAAATCTACACTAACCTTGCTGACCCATCAGTTTTACGGGGATTTCTTCCTTTTGTATCCATCCACTGAGCCCACCGTCTGGTTGCTATGCCCTCCAGGCCTGTTGCTATGCCCTCCAGGCCGGTTGCTATGCCCTCCAGGCCTGTTGCTAAGCCCTCCAGGCCTGTTGCTATGCCCTCCAGGCCAGTTGCTATGCCCTTCAAGCTGGTTGCTACGTCATCCACTGATCCTTCGGGCTGGTTGCTATGCCATCCCTTAGGTTTTTGAAACTAATCCCTTGCCTGTCAATGCCTGCTCTGTTCAAGCCTGTCATCTCACATTATCGCACCGTGAGTCTATTGTTATTCCTCATCCCCCGCTGCAGCCAACTGGCTGGCCATAGCGGCCGAGGATCGAATCGCACTGCTGGTGAACTCGGCTTTCAGCGCCGGCAAATTGAAGATGCCAGCCAATCAGAAGAAGTCGGAGCCGGCCAGCAGTTTCAGCGTCCATCACAAGCAGCTGCTCATTGCCAAAGGCGTGGAGTCCACCTTTCAGCTGGCCTTTCCGGATACGGAGACCGAGAACCTCCTGGTTTCACTGCACCACGTCGGACTGCACCAGAAGCATGCCGCTGTTAAATGCTGGAAACACGACGAGAAACTGTTGCTATGGACTCGCGAATTTGAATTACCGTCTGCGCAGCAGCAAGCTCTATTGCCCGGCTTTGCCTGCCATCCGTCTGTGGAAGATCTGCTTGTGCTGGTGCTGCCCGACTGTAGAGTGCTGCAGATAGAGATTACCTCTGGCCAGGTGAGCTCTTGTGTGCCTGTCTGTCTGTCTGTCTGTCTGTCTGTCTGCCTGTCTCTGTCTGTCTGTCTGTCTGTTTGTCTGCCTGTCTGTCTGTCTGTCTGTCTGCCTGTCTGTCTGTCTGTCTGTCTGTCTGTCTGCCTGTCTGTCTGTCTGTCTGTCTGTCTGTCTGTCTGTCTGTCTGTCTGTCTGTCTGTCTGTCGGTCGGTCGGTCGGTTAGTCTGAATGTCTGAGGTTCAATATTCTAGATGGCGCAGCTCTTTTCCGGCGCAGCTGATATGATTCATGCTCCATTCTCCCCCAGAAGGCAATAGCTGGCTAAGTGTCTGTTTAGCCGCATGCTAATTGAAGCATAGCGCCCACTCGCATGTCCATGCAGGTGCTGCAAGAGTCCTCCCTCGTGGACGGCGCCACCATTGACCGGCCAGTGCTGAGCAGCTTCCAATTCAGCGACGACGAATCCGTGCAGGCCGCAGTCCGCCTTGGGCCGCAGTCGCTTGTTGTCCGCCTGTCTGTCGACGGGAATCATTCGCGTCAATCCGTTGCCTTGACAACCGCACCTCCGGTTGCTCAGCCGCCTGACGATGTCCAGCAGCAGCAGTTGGCGCCGCATCAGCACGTGACCGTGGGCCATCTGTCGCCTGGCGGCCAGCTTGTCGTCTGCGGCTCTCACGGCGGCCTCCTGGCGGCCAACAGCATTGGACTGCTGGATCTGGACCAACCGCCTTGGCAGCAAGCCGGAGCGGTGCACGCTCACAGCGCCTCTATCGATTTCCTATTGCACACCGGCTGCGGCGACTCGTGCGGAGATAATCACGATGGCGATGGCGCTGAAGGAGGCAGCGGCGGCGGCTTCTTGACATTCAGCCGAAAGCAACAGTGCTTGCGAGCTTGGCAGCCGGGAGAAGCGCAGGCGTTGAGCCAGGCCGACTATAGGTAACTGTTAGCCGATATGTATAGAAAACAGATTTCTTAATAATGGTATAATTTCACACAGTTTAGCAATCAAAAATTGTTCATTTGATCCGATATGTATCGAAATATTCAGGTTTGTATACATTTCGGATGCGGATAGTTCCAAAGGATATTCAATCGTTACATGTCGGTATATTCAATAATGAGCCGATATCTATTGAAAATCATTGATTCTCGTGTTCCAGACGCCTGCTACCATGCGTGCACGCCACAGCTTACTGCTTGGACTCGGAGCGGCGCCGGGTTCTCCTGTGCACCGGCGCCTGTCTCACTTTGCTGCCGCTGCGCCCAGGCCAGGCCGATCCGCAGGCCGGCGTGACTCGGCCTGAGCTGCTCCGTCTGACTGCGGCCTCGGATGACCCTACGTCATCGTCTGGAGGCGCCGACGATGAGCCGCCCGGCGATGGTCCTAAGTTCGACTCTGTCGACAGGCTGCGGCTGCTGCAGGCCGACCAGTACGCCGTGATGTCGGATGCTGAGTGGCTCTACGTATTGGAGATGGACAGCAAGCGGCTGGTGCAGCGGGTGGCTAAGCCGTTGCTGTGGGAGAAATTTCCCACAGATTCGGATCAAGCGGAAGCTATTGTGGCCGTTTTCAAGAAGCAGGTCTGCGCTGGTTCACTTTTGGGATCAAGTTTTTGAGGATCTTTGCGAGTTTAGGGATTTTTAAGTAGGGTTCTCATTTTTCGGAATCCCGGTTGTGGGGTTCTCAATTCTCATGTTTGGGGGGTCATAGTTGTGGGGTTCTCATGTTTGGGGGTCATAGTTGTTGGGTTCTCATATTTGGGGATCATAGTTGTGGAGTTCTCATGTTTGGGGATCATAGTTGTGGAGTTCTCATGTTTGGGGATCATAGTTGTGGAGTTCTCATGTTTGGGGATCATAGTTGTGGAGTTCTCATGTTTCGAAATCCTGGTTGTGGGGTTCTCATGTTTGGAAGTCCCGTTTGTGGGATTCTCATGTTAATTTGGGAGTCCCGGTTGTGGGGTTCTCATGTTTGGGAATTCCGGTTGTGGGGTTCTCATGTTTGGGAATTCCGGTTGTGGGGTTCTCATGTTTGGGAATTCCGGTTGTGGAGTTCTTTTACGTGATTATGATTCTGGTATTCATAAAAAGTGGGACGTCACATTCTTACTATGTGACCGTTCGGTGACCCTCAAACAACAGTATGGTCACGTGAAAGACCATTTATTTAACGGTCACATCACGGTCACATTTGACAGTCACAGTGTGACATTTTCGACGGTCACCAAAAAACTTCCACTTATACTGGATGTACAATATTTACATATAATAGAGTTGATATTTAATTATCACAGCATTATAAAGATTTCACACTTGCCCTCCTTTGGCCAGGTGAAGTCGGACAAATACCTGCAAGTGTCTCTACTCTCGGTGCCAAATCTGACTCCAATGCGAACAAAGACATGCCTGCCGCCGTTGATCGGCGGCGGCGGCGGTCAGCGGCGCTGGCAGCTCACCGGCCTGAGAACCAGCGACAGCGGAGACACCTGCGTACTGGAGTACACGGTTGGCGGCACAGCCGGCGTCTCCGCCGACGCTAGCGAAAGCTCACCGGCGGCGTCGGCCACCAAGCACCTGTTCGCCGTGAATTTCGCCTCGCCCGGCACCGAGCTGGTGGCCTGCGTTGCCTCGGACGCCGCCGCCGCAGGCGGATTGGGCGGCAGGCGCCGGACTGTGGCCAGCCTGGACTCGAATCTGCCCGTGTACTCGCTGACCCATTGGAGTCGCGAGGCATTCCTAGTTGGCAGCGTCGGCGACTGCCAGCTTTGGGACGTCACGGCCGGGGCCTGTCGGCTGCCCCGGATGCCCTACTTTCACACCTGGCTGAAGCATTCCACGTCGGTTAATGTTAACAGGCGGCAGGCCAAGGATCAGCTGGTGAAGTTTGAGTTCCTGCCAATTACAGCTATGGCTGTGAATGCGGACAGGACTAAGGTTTGATATTGCTCTGTTGCTTTGGATTGTCTTTGAAATATACAGAGATCCGTGCCTGCATGTGGTGCGGCTTGTACTAATGGACAGATCACACTATGAAAAATGATAAAGACGCTGACATAAAATAAATTATAAATTTCGATAAAAGTAGATTAGACTTTGAGATGGCGGACAGACAGACAGACAGACAGACAGGCTGGGAGACATACAGACAAACAGACAGACAGACAGACAGACAGACAGACAGGCTGGCTGGCAGACATACAGACAGACAGACAGGTAGACAAACAGACAGACAGACAGATACCAAAGCAGGCAATACAAATCAAGCACTCGACTTCAAATTCGCCCCATACCGTCAGGTGGCCACAGGCTGCGCCGCCGGCCACACCCTGGTGTGGGACTGGGCCCTCATCCAATCTCTGGGCGGCGCCGAGCCGGACGAACCGACGGCGCGTCAAATTCGCGTTCGAATGCGCGCCCGACACGACGGTCAAGTGGCCGCCCTGGCCATCGCCGAGGTGCCCGCCGGCGCCTCAACCGTCAAGTCGAATGCGATCGGCGACGTCGACAACAGCGTCGGTAGCGGCGGCCTGTTGGCTAGCGCCGGCGGCGAAGACCTGACGGTGGTGCTGCACTGCCTGACCAGCGGCCGCTGCCTGCACCGGGTGACCGTTCACCTGGCGCTGACCGAATTAGCCTTCGCCTCCGGCAATTCTCTTATCGGCTTCTCAGCTCCGACCTCCGACAGTGCTGGCGGCAGGCGGCTGATGTACTTTAGCGTGGCCAACTGGCTGGTCCCGGACTTTGATGCTGCTGCCTCTGCTGCTGCTACTCCTCGGACTCAACAGCAGCAGCAATCAGCAGAGCCAGCGGTTTGAGCTTCATGAGTGCTTTTCATGCTCAAATGTTGAATTGACTTGGTTGTACGAGCTTAGTATCTGGGGGAGGGGGTTTCTCAGACTATTAGGTCACTTTCTGGCTTTTCCACCTGGGGTATTTCTGGGGGTTTATACCTAATTGTTGTGCTGTGGATATTTATACCTAGTTGGTGTGTCTGTGGTATTTATACCTAGATGGTGTGTCTGTGGGTATTTATACCTAGTTGGTGTGTCTGTGGGTATTTATACCTAGATGGTGTATCCGTGGGTATTTATACCTAGATGGTGTATCCGTGGGTATTTATACCTAGATGGTGTATCAGTGGGTATTTATACTTAGATGGTGTGTCTGTGGGTATTTATACCTAGTTGGTGTGTCTGTGGGTATTTATACCTAATTGTTGTGTCTGTGGGTATTTATACCTAGTTCGTATTTCTGTGGGTATTTATACCTAGATGGTGTCTGGTTTTATACCTAGATAGTGTCGGTGGGTATTTATACCTAGTTGGTGTGTCTGTGGGTATTTATACCTAGTTGGTGTGTCTGTGGGTATTTATACCTAGATGGTGTGTCTGTGGGTATTTATACCTAGTTGGTGTGTCTGTTGGTATTTATACCTAGATGGTGTGTCTGTGGGTATTTATACCTAGTTGGTGTGTCTGTGGGTATTTATACCTGGGTATGTCTGGGTATTTTATCTAATTAGGTATTTACACTTCAAGCTACATGTCTGCGGGTATTTAATCTACTAAAATTTTGATCTCGCATTCAGTCAGTCGGTGTGTCTGTCAGTGGTTATTATTACGAGCAATTTTCAAGGCTGTGACTTTTTTTACGTCAAAAAGTTTTTTATCTTTTTTTCTTGAAGTTCAGGTCTATCTGTTTAACCAATCAATCAGTGTTGTGTGTTTTCAAGTTGCCAGCTGCAGGAGCCTTGCCTTATTATAGTTTTATTAATAGTTAATTGAGTAAGTAGGATGTAGCCTGCAGAGAGGCTGCGCTTAAAGTACACGATAAATTTTATTTTAATTTGGAGCTTCAAAACTGATTCTGTCCTTTGAGACTTGTGAGTAGGGTTTGTTTTTATTCTAAGATGCAGACTCGGTTTTCCCTAGTGTATGCGTTTAACCGGATGCTGTAACCGTTAAAAACGATACCGTGACAAGAATGAGAACGAGAACGACTCACTAAGGGACTCTTGTGACTTTTTAACGACTCAAACGTGTCTAATGCTACTGAAAGAGGCGACTGTTGCGTCACAAGCGCGTCACGTGAGTTGCAGAATCGAATGTGACAATGAAACCGTCTCAAATGGACTCTTAGGCGATTCCTGTGACGAATTTTTGCCGTGACATCTTGTCGTTTTAGATTCTTCTAGAGTCGCTTCTTTCCTGTTTTAACTGTGTTACAACTCGCAAACGACTTTGGAACACTTCTTGGCCTGGGTACCGTGTTCATCGGGTGGCACTGGTTATCAGCATGTTAGATAGATATAGACTATATTTCTTAAAACTTTCCACTGCTCAAAATTGTTTAGCTTCTCGCTTGAGCAGTTTGTCATTCCTTATTTCCAAATATAGCTTTTGTAGTTAGTATACTAATATAAATGAGTTGTAATTTCTAATTTTTCTCTCTGTGATATTTTTATATCTATTATTGACACTTTTTTACACGCCGGCACAGTCGGATTTATGGCTTAGATTCAATATTCTTGGAATAAAGGAGCTATTATAAATTTCTTTATTAGCTACTTGCATTCTTGTCTCTAACTATTTTGTTTGTTTTTTTAACTGTAACAGATTCGAATCCCGCTAATTCAGTTAAATGAGATTTTGAATTCTTGTCAAATCAGTAGGGTGAGATGTTGAGTTCTTTTCAAATCAGTAGGGTGAGATTTTGAGTTCTTGTAAAATCAGTAGGGTGAGATTTTGAGTTCTTGTAAAATCAGTAGGGTGAGATGTTGAGTTCTTTTTAAATCAGTAGGGTGAGATTTTGATATCTTGTCATATCAGTAGGGTGAGATTTTGAATTCTTGTAAAATCAGTAGGGTGAGATTTTGAGTTCTTGTCAAATCAGTAGGGTGAGATTTTGAGTTCTTGTAAAATCAGTAGGGTGAGATGTTGAGTTCTTTTTAAATCAGTAGGGTGAGATTTTGATATCTTGTCATATCAGTAGGGTGAGATTTTGAATTCTTGTAAAATCAGTAGGGTGAGATTTTGAGTTCTTGTCAAATCAGTAGGGTGAGATTTTGATATCTTGTCATATCAGTAGGGTGAGATTTTGAATTCTTGTCAAATCAGTAGGGTGAGATTTTGAGTTCTTGTCAAATCAGTAGGGTGAGATTTTGAGTCCTTGTCAAATCAGTAGGGTGAGATTTTGAATCCTTGTCAAATCAGTAGGGTGAGATTTTGAGTTCTTTTATAACTTAGCAGCTTAATCCAACCCAGCTATAACTCTCCACTCTCTCCTCACCAGCCTAGGCTAGGGCCTTGTGGACACAAATTGCAACACCCCCCACACTTTGGACGAGAACCGCGGGTTGTAGTGTAAATTATGTCATTTGCGGTCGATCACTGGTTCCGGAGTAAAAACTTTTGACATGTTACTGAATGTGCTTTTCTTAGAAGGTCAGGGCGTTGGCTGATTCGTCATTAGCTCAGTAGTATATATTGCATATCTACTCTTATACTAAGCTAAGAAGGCGAAGAAAACTAACGTTGCTAGAACGTACTCGTTGCACAGTCCGACCCGTCCACTGCCCCCTGTCCCCCAGTGTACCCCCAGCCCGCTGACGCTCTTTGCTTGGAGTGGAATGGAAGGAGAAATGACAAGAGAGAGGGGGGAGAGAGAATGAGTCAGTCCGTCAGTAGCGACCAATTATGCATATGGCCAAGTGACGCTGAGGTATAAAAATAGACTGCAAAACCGAAATGCAGTGCATTTCTGCTTATCTAGATAAAGCAGAAGCTTTACCAAGCTGTGCATATAAATTCAGTCATTAGTTTTCTACTCTTGTTATTGCAGCAAGCGGAGCGTCACTTATTTTAACTTCGGATCTGATATTAAAGAATCGAACCAGCTAACCAGATCAACAACTATTAGCCATGTCTCTGTACCCGTCTCTGGAGGACTACAAAGTGGACTCGATGGCCAGGGCCCAGGCCCAGCAGGCTCACCAGCAGCAGGCGGTTACTGCTGCCGCTAGCACCGGCCAGGTGGCCCTGTATCCCAGCCTGAGCCAGTACATGGGTCTGGACGTGTCGCAGTGGGCCGCCGCTCACGGCAGTCTGGAGGTCAGATGCTTGCTTTTTGCCTTGCTTTATTATAACTGTAAATACGTTAGATCTGTAGGATTGGCAGTTAGATCTGCGAGATTCCCAGTTAGACCTGCGAGATTCCCAATTAGATCTGCGAGATTCCCAGTTAGATCTGTGAGATTCCAAGTTAGACCTGCGAGATTCCCAGTTCAATCTGGGAGATTCCCAGCTAGATCTGTGAGATTCCCAGTTCAATCTGTGAGATTCCTAGGTTATATCTGTTAGGCATACGGCTATATTTCATCACCCATACCACAGCTTCACCCAAAGCGCACCCCAATAACTCTGTAGGTCCGCCACGCCGGCTCCGGCCACGCTCAGATCGCGCCGGTCACTCAGCAGAGCGTCGGCCTTCGCCGCGCCGAGATTCGCCAGGGCCTCCGCCCGGTGACGCTGTGCAAAGGCGCCGACGGCAAGCTCGGCGTCCGTGTCAAGGCCATCAGCCAGGGCCTGTTCGTGGCCATGGTGTACCGCGGCAGCCCGGCCGCTCTAGCCGGACTCCGCTTCGGCGATCAGATTGTCGAGGTCAACGGCGAAGCCGTCGCCGGCTGGAGCGCCGACCGCGCCGCCAAGGCCTTCAAAGGCTGCCCGGTGAACGGCATCCAGCTGATGGTGCGCGACCGGCCATTCGAGCGCACCGTCACGGTGCACAAGGACTCCGTTGGCCACGTCGGCTTCGTCATCAAGGACGCCGCCATCACGGCTCTGGTGGCCGACAGCTCCGCCGCCCGCAACGGCCTCCTGACTGATCATCACATTGTCGAAGTCAACGGGCAGAACGTTGTCGGCATGAAGGACGACCAGATCGCCGAACTGATGAAGAAGTCGGAGCGCACTGTGACGGTCACGGTGATGCCGACATTCGTGTACAAGCACATTGTGAGCTGCATGGGCAAGAGCCTGGTGCGCAAGTGGATGGATCACTCCATTGTCGATGAGGACTTCTGAGCGGCGCCTTGAGGAGTGATGAGTTTTTTTTTTACTGGCAACAGCACTGAGCACTCTCTGTTAATATTAATTATTATTTTATTATATTAGTAATGCCTGATGGCTCAGCAAAACGAAAACTATTTTTTCCTATAAAAACAATTATAGAGGGCCGGATAAGTATATCTTTTTTAAAGCTTTTTTTGCTGAGCTGGGCAAATATCGCGCGCTTTTTGTCACTTATTATTATTATTATTATTATTATTCGACTTCAATTAAAATGACGCTAAAAATCTATATTATAATTTTAGTTATTATCAATGTCATACGCAAGAGAACTCCGTCATTATCGTATTTCATTATATAAATGAAACCGCTTTGATTGATGGATCGATTCGTTAAAAAAATTTTTTACTAATAATACTACTCATAATAATGATGTTACGTAATCATTCTGTCTGTACATCCTTAACATTATTCATATTATTGTCGCCTCTCTCTTTAAAAAATAATCAACACTACTAATATTATTTAATATTAATGTCGCGCATTTTCTCTTTGACCTCAATTGACCCCTGACCCCCCCCTTATGAGTTGAATTTTATATTATGCAGAACATATTGGTTTGTTATTGTGCGATGAAAATATAAGCATAAATGTTGCAGATTTTTTAATTCCGACCGTTGGATAAAGTGTTGCCGGCTTGTCTTTAATCTGTGTCAGGAATTGCTATATTGCCCTTTTTCTAAGGCAGATCTCACAGATACTATAATAACTAGATGGGCCACTCAGGCATATATACTTAGCAAAGAAGAATACAGAAGCTATTTTATAAGAATAAAGGCAGCTGACATGACTTTGATAAGTTTAGAAGCCCAAGCTTGCAGACGTAAACAGCTTGCTAATTAGTTCAGCCAAAATGTACATTAGCCACTGAAATGTACAAGGCAGATTTAGGCCGGAACAATCAAAGAAGGTAATAAAATTAGGTCGCGGGCCGGGGTTAGAGGTTCTATGAGGAGTTTGAGGGTTTAATAGCTTAGGAAGGGTTAGAGCCAATAAATAAGCTTTGTCTTTAAAAATACATTAGAATGTTTCTGTTTACCTTACTACTGAACTGAAAGTAGCTCGCACGCAAATGTGCTGAGTGGCCTATCTAGTTGTTCTAGTATCCGTGGGCAGATCTTATAAACAATGGGCTGTTTTTGTAATCGGAATATTTAATATACGACAACCCTGCACCCCCTCAGCCACTATTCATCCGCGTCAATGCAGATTCTATATCAACATAATTATCAAAAAATATTCTGTTATTAGCGGGATAGAATATTCTCATAAGCCATTCGATGCGCTTAATAATATAGGGACTGTGTGGGATATAGATCCCATGCAAAGCACTGCTTCTTAAATTTTCTTCTCAAGTTTAACTTTTTTGCTTGGCTTTTCTCGTGTTGTTTTTTTTAAACAGATTTTTCTGCTCCGGATTCGCACTCGGTGTTTGAGGTTTTTTCGTTATTTTTGCGTCGCACTACTATTAGTAGATTGCTGAGTGAAATATATTGTCCATTGCTTTCAATTATGGTTTCTGTAGCCGCATCCAAAGCGTGTAGGAGCTAGGACTAGAATTTTCGTGGATTTCCATTGTTGGTCAAGGAGAATGCCGTTGCTATAAGAAATTCATTGTTGATCAGGGGAATTCCCGTTGCTATGGGGTATCCATTGTGGGTCAGGGGAATTCCCATTGCTATGGGGTATCCATTGTGGGTCAGGGGAATTCCCGTTGCTATGGGGAATCCATTGTTGGTCAGGGGAATCCCCGTTGCAATTTAGAATCCATTGTTGGTCAAGTAAAATCCTGTTGCTTTAAGGATTCCATTGTTCTCAGAGGAATTCCCGTTGCTATGGGGAATCCATTGTTGGTCAGAGGAATCCATTGTTGCTCTAAGCGACTTGGCTGCGGCTATCATTCTGCAAAAGTGAATCAATTCTAAATACAAATTTTTTATCCGCCATAATTTTGCTCGTTGTTGATCAGAGGAAAATTTGTTTTACTTGTCGATGGATTTTATTTTTATCCGCCAGCCTACTGACTGCTTCATCTTGCTATAGTTATCCAGCGAGCACCTTTCTCGGTGGCTTCAAAGACTCTGCTATCTTCTGAACTCTAATAGGGCCTTCAATGGGCCGACAACTTTTGCAAGTAGCTTCGGCATTAGCAACCTTGTTTACTCCAGAAATTTAAGAGAATTATAAACTCGTTTTTTAAGTTTAAAGCGAATTTTCTTTTGTGTTTAACAAAATCGCTTTGATAACCACCAATACTTTGTGGCATATTATTTAATACACAGCCAGCGAACGGCTTCAAATTCCTCAATGTTAAACTGAGGATTATTATGTTTCATTACTATATATGGTCTGTTGATGTGGCCTCCGACTTCCTGCGTTTGTATGTCGTTTCTTTTGTAACTTAAATAGCTTTTGTATCTACCGATATGTGTTTTAGTTTAATTTGGTTTGGATAGTTTAGAGATCTACCGAGATGTATTGTAGTTTATTTTTTGGATAGTTTAAACCGAGATGTATTGTAGTTTAATTTTTGGATAGTTTAAACCGATATGCGTTTTAGTTTAATTCGGTTAAGATAGTTTAGAGATCTACCGATATGTATTGTAGTTTAATTTGGTTTGAATAGTTTAGAAATCTACCGATATGTATTGCAGTTTAATTTGGTTTGAATAGTTTAGAAATCTACCGATATGTATTGCAGTTTAATTTGGTTTGAATAGTTTAGAGATCTACCGATATGTATTGCAGTTTAATTTGGTTTGGATAGTTAGGATCCACAAACGCGTACCTAGCGATGCAAATTAAGAAATCAACTCCCAAAGAATCACTACCGAAAATAGTTATCGCCTTTTTACGAGTTGTTTATCTCGATGGGGTGGACCAGGGTGAAAAGTTTCCAACGGAAGTATAATTTCTACATAAAAAGGTTTTCGATTCCTACCTAAGATTGACGGGAGAGGGCATTAACGAAGCTTTAAAATTCGCAACATTCATGAGCAGTTTATTGATTTTCAGATTATTTTATCGCAATTTTGCTGGCATTTATCTTTGTTGATTTGGAATCGTTGCCTGTGTGCTTCTGGAGAGCCAACTAAAGCCTAGGAGGGAGAGCTGATTTAAAGACGAGTGCTAGCTTTAGGACTGGAGTGCTAACTTACTGATGCTCTAGCGTTGACACTGAGGTGCTGAATTCAAGTCTAGGGTGCTAACCTACTGGAGTGCTAAATTTCTGTATTATGGATTGCTAATTATCGAGGTGGAGTGCTAACTATCGATTTGGAGTGCTAATTATCGATATTGAGTGCTAATTATCGATTTGGAGTGCTAATTATCTATCTACAGTGCTAATTATCGATGTGACGTGGTAATTATCGATATAGAGTGCTAATTATCGATCTGGAGTGCTAACTATCGATTTGGAGTGCTAATTATCTATCTACAGTGCTAATTATCTATCTGAAGTGCTAATTATCGAGGTGGAGTGCTAACTATCGATTTGGAGTGCTAATTATCGATCTTGAGTGCTAATTATCGATCTTGAGTGCTAATTATCGATCTTGAGTGCTAATTATCGATCTGGAGTGCTAATTATCTATCTACAGTGCTAATTATCTATCTGAAGTGCTAATTATCTATCTGAAGTGCTAATTATCGATCTGAAGTGCTAATTATCTATCTGAAGTGCTAATTAACTATCTGAAGTGCTAATTATCGATCTGAAGTGCTAATTATCGATCTGGAGTGCTAATTATCGATCTGGAGTGCTAACCTCTCTTAAAAGAAGTATCAATACAGTTATGCGACTGGTGTGTATCATAGTCGATTCTAAAAAGAGACCCAGCCGATCTGGGTTTGAACCTTAGCGTCACTGCCTTCATTTGGGATTGCATTGCATATCGTTAGTCTGCATATCATCCCCTGTTCGCTCGCTTGCACTCGCAGATAGGCTATACATGTCTAGCTATATGAGCCCTTCTCGCATTTACGATTATCAAATCCCCGTGCGCCTGTTTTCGCCTGTCTCTGCGCGCCCACGGTGGCCGGAGACATTAGCGGAGATGTGTTGTTGCCTCTGCGCTAAGCCGGGGCCTGGGAACTGGGAACTGGGCGGCTTTGCAGACAGCTGTGATCACCTCGAATCCCTTTCTCCGCCTGTTATATGCGCACTACTGGCGGTGCAGCCGCCCCTCAGTCTGGAAGCTGCGGGCGCTCGACTAAAAACACTATGGAGGAAGGGGAAGGGCAGAGAAAGCGGGTGTGTGTGTCCAGACTGGCCTAGTTCTGGAGTTGGGTTTCTCTTCTCGAACCGGAAATTGGAAAATCCTCGTGTCGCCCTGTCCCCGCCAGCTACTTGCATGCGAGCTGAGCTTCTTCGCGAGTCTATTATTCGAAATTTGGGCCCTACTTATGGGACTAGATGGAAGCTGTACTTTATAGTTCCTTTCAATTTTGGCTACTTGTATTTGCACCTGATTCTGAGTGATGAAGGGCCCGAAACTGATTAGCTTTGGGCCTCTTCAGCTCTCACGGACGGCCTGAGGAGTCTAATGATCGCCTGGGCACTCCATCTGATTGACTGGTCACTCTAATGACCAGTCGGAGCACTCTCCAATTACCAGTCTGAGCACTCTCTAATTACCAGTCTGAGCACTCTCTAATTACCAGTCTGAGCACTCTCTAATCACCAGTATGAGCACTCTCTAATCACCAGTCTGAGCACTCTCTAATCACCAGTCTGAGAACTCTCTAATCATCAGTCTGAGTACTCTCTAATCACCAGTCTGAGCACGATCTCTAATGATAAGCCTGAGCACTCCCTTACAATCTGAGCACTCTCTTACAGCCTGAACACTCCCTAATGACCGGTCTGAATGCTCCCTGGCTGACCATGAGAGCACCTTTGCCTGATTAAGTAAATTTTGTGCCAAATTGTGTACTCAAACGCTATTGAGTAGTCTCGTGATTATCCTTTGCCGCTAATTTGCCATTTGCGCCACTCTGTGGCCCTGATTTCGAACCCCGCCTTTCCATTTGAAATTCGAGGCTGCATCTCATCGTCTAGGATTAAAGCAATGAGCCATCAAAACGCGTGCAAATCTGATTGGATTCTGATTCTGATCTGATTTTTTACTCTAAGTGGACGGCTATGGTAGTTGTTAGACTTTCTGAATCTGAGAGCACCATCTTCTAGCTGAGGTTATAGTTTCTCTTAAAAATCAAATGCATTTTGCAATCTGACCTCGATGCATTTGCCTGAGATTAATCCCTTCCTTGCCTTGGTTCGAATCACATCAGATATGAGATAGATCAGGTATCGAGTAAAGCTCGAATTGCTTTTCAATCTGTTATCGGAACCGAAATTTCTAGACACAATGGCGCGGTCCAGTTCGTGGGTGGGTATCTCGTGAAAGTCTATGGCTAACATCGGCTTCGCTAATGTGCTCTGATTCGGCGATGTATAGTTAACGCTTTTCATAGTCTATGGCCTAAAGGGGGTATATAGAACAACCAATCTGAGAATTCGGGGAATTTGATCTATATAGACTAATACATGTAGTCTGCCCTAATGGGCCAGGTGTGCAACCGACAGCTCTATTGCGCGGCGCATCTGAAGGCTGCGTACGGCTGTTCAGTCCAAGGACTGGGGGGTCACCACACAGCCTCAATTACTCCAGCTAATGCTGGCACTCATTTTACAGCTGGGAGAACTGAAGCAATGCAGAGTTAATTGTCTTGCTCAAATTTTTGGGAGTGGGATCGGGAATCGAACCCCCGACCTTCAAGTCGCGAGTCCAACCTAAACCCTAGGCTACAACCCACTTCCTTAGGAACCTAAACGGAAAAGAAGAGCCGTCATTATCTCTTGTTAAGTAATAAAATTTCAAAATTTCAATTTTAGCTGGCAAAGAGTTTCAGGCACATAATGCCCTTTATTACCGTTTAGGAACTTCATTTCTGACATTGTGTGCCGATTTAATACAAATTTATATTTGCTTAAGTGTTTTTCTGTTTTTTTTCTTGAACCAAACACCTTCAGCATTTACAAATGTGCAATATGGACAAATATAAATGTAATACTTTACATTAAGAACACTAATGCAAGTTTATAACAATACAATCTGCTTTGAACAGCCCCGATTGCGTTCAATTATTCAAGATTTAAGGATCAAATCCAGTGCTGCAATGAGGACTTGACAGACAAAATAGACGGGGTTATGCTGAACATTTTCTTATTAATCGTCTCTCTTTGACAGTAGAACTCGGAAATGGGTTTATTTACCTCAAATTATCTCACGAGGAACCTCAGACGATTCTGCTTCCTGTTGATGAAGCTAACAGAATAAAGCTTAATCAATAGAGGGTTACCTTGGATACGGGCAAGTTTTTTATCTATAAAAATCAGTCGGTCAAGCGCCGTCCGCTCTCTGATTGGCCAATCGCTCTCAGCCAATCAGTGCGCTACAAGCCAGTGGCGGAGGCGGCTGCAGCTGTTGGCCGTCGCTGACTTCCGCAGCCGCCCGTCATTTCGCCGACGCCGCTGACGCCGCTGACGCCGCCGCCGGTGGTCGCGCCTCGGTGCCCCTGACGCCGTCCGCCGTGACAAAAGATTCGGTTTAGATCGTCGCGAAAGTTCTGATTCATGAAGCAGTAGATCAGCGGGTTCGTGGCGTGGGTCAGGTAGTACAGGTAGAACACCACGATGTGGAAGTCTACGAGGCCCTGCGACATCAGCGCGGCGGGCAGGAAGGTGCACACAAACACGATGGTGACCACGAACAGCATGGCCGCAGTCTTCAGGTTCTGCAGAGTGTCGCTGTCCTTAGTGAGCCGCAGCGACTTGCGCCGCCTCCTCAGCAGCTCCGTGGCCGACGTGGCATCGATGACGGCGTTGGCTGGCGCCGCCGCGTCCGGCAAAGCTTCGTCCGTTTTTTCGTCTCCTCCGTTGGGAACCTCCGGGTCTTCGCCCGGCTCGGCGAACCGAGCCGTCCGCCTGCCGCGCTGGCCACCGGCGGCCGGCTGGCTGGAAATCGACGCGTTCAGCAGTCGCCTGTCCTGCAGCTCGTTCGCCTCGTCCGGTTTCTTCTGCCTGCTCGGCTGTCGGTGGCCCTTCAGCTCGCGCCGCTTCCGCCGCATGGCCAGCACCGAGCGGTAGATGCTGATGTACAGCACGAACACCACCGCGATGCACACGCAGAATAGCGACACGTGCACCTTCTGGAACACGTGGAAGAAGGCCAGGCTGGCGTCCGAAATGTTGAGCTCAGATGAGGAGTTCAAACTCTTCATATCGTTGATCTCCTTGCAGAAGCCGTACTCGGCGTACTGCCAGGTCCGGTTGGGGCCGAACTGGTCCACCACTCCGCTGCAGAATGCGGAGGTGGTGACGCCCAGGGTGACCGCCAGGCTGCCCAGAGCCAGGACAATCGCCCTGGCCCTGGGGATGGTAATGGCCCGAAGAAACGGCCGGCAGATGCAGAAGTACCGATCAACAGCGATGGCCGTCATCAGCAGGCAGCTGAACGGGAACTCGCTAGCGTTCAGCAAATAGTAGAGCTTGCACAAGAAGAAGTTCGTGCGAAACTTGACCGCCTCCATGCCGATGGTCATGGGGATGACCAGGACGCAGGCCACTGTGTCCGTGATGGCCAGCGACAAGATGAATATGTTGGCGGTCTGTCGGTCGCGCTTCTTTGAATACACGTACAGCACGACGCTGTTGCCCACGGAGCCGACCGCGATGATGGCCGCCATCACGGTGAAGGCGACATTGATCTGGAGCTCCGACACGCCCGACTGAGCCGACGACGGGGCCGCCGTGCCGTCTTCTGTTGCGTCGAGTTGTAGCGGGTCAACTGTCGACATCCTTCAAAGCTGGGGAGTCTGGATTGGAAAGGGGGTTGGATGAGTTGCTTGTAATTCAGCCAGCGGGTGTCTGGACACTCGCCAAGCTGTCGATCATCACAAGTTTCAGGACTGACGAGTTTAACCAACGGGACGAGTTTAAGCTCTGACGAGTTTAAGCCCTGACGAGTTTAAGCCCTGACGAATTTAAGCCCTGACGAGTTTAAGCCCTGACAAGTTTAAGCCTTGACGAGTTTAAGCCCTGACGAGTTTAAGCCCTGACGAGTTTAATTCCTGACGAGTTTAAGCCCTGACGAGTTTAAGCCCTGACGAGTTTAAGCCCTGACGAGTTTAATTCCTGACGAGTTTAAGCCCTGACGAGTTTAAGCCCTGACGAGTTTAAGCCCTGACGAGTTTAAGCCCTGACGAGTTTAAGTCCTGACGAGTTTAATCCCTGGCGAGTTCAATTCCTGACGAGTTTAATCCGTGACGAGTTCAATTCCTGACGAGTTCAATTCCTAACGAGTTTAATCCCTGACGAGTTTAAGCCTCGGCTCATTTAATCAACTCAACTCGATTCCAAAGTAGCTCAAATATATCGCTTCAAGTTCAGATTAAAAACCAGATTAAAAACAAGCAATTTAAGTGCCCAAATCTGAATTCGATACTCATAGCAATGTTTTCCAGCTAGTTTCAATTAAATGCCGACATTCGACCCCTCCCTCCAAATTGCTCGGCAGGTGAAACAGGAGCTGAGATAAAAAAATTCAATCAGGGATTCTCCGCCCTCTGATCAGCCGTACGCCATGCCAAGATTAACATCCGTCTCGCACGACTCTGGCCGTCTCGAGAGCGCGTCAACGACATCATCTTCATGGGCCACTCATCGCCCGCCAACCCTTTTCCTCTGCCTCGACCCTTCATCACTTCCCGGGCGCTCATTAGAGTGCGCGACCAGCTGCCGGGTGTCTGCGAGAGTCTCTGCAGATAATGCCGGTGGAGGTTATTAATCCCTCTCTCTCCAGGGCCTACAAACTGATAGGACAGGGAGAGGGACGGATCTGTAGATCAAGTCAATCTAGTTACAATTAACCAACTTAGCGCAATGTGTCCGGGTATGGCCGTTATGGTTTCTGAGCACAGAAAGGACAAAGGAATCGAAGGGCAGCTCAAAAGTCACACACGAGAGTTGAAGTTCGCTGAGACCTTGACTCTTCTGTGCGGTTGACTGTTGATTTTGAGCAGGGTGGCGCATGGTTTGAGGATCCGTCTGAGCCAATATCCGCCCTCACCCCAAACAACCCCAAATTTCTTGCTTTTTGCACAAGAGAACAGCACTTTCTCCGGTAGCTATTGCCTAGAAATTGTTTGACAAGAAAAAACTTGTAGCTGCAGCCTTTTTTGAGTCCGCTCTTAGCCTAGCGCGTACCTCATCGTAACTCAATAAAGATTAAAGTTTCTGTCTCAAAAACATTCATTGTACTCGCACACTAGGCTGTTACTATTGCATTCAAATTAGGTAACAATTCACTGCTCGATCGGTTATGAAAATGTTTCTTACCTGTCGAATCGGGATGATCATCTCAATGTCAATTCAAATCCTTCCAAGTCAAGCATTTGCATCCGATATGTATCGTAAATAACTTTTTACGTTGTGGATTTAAAATTTGACAAAAACTAGCCAAAGATTAGGACTCGAACCAACGCCCGCTAAAAGCAGAGAGAGGTGATCATATTAACTACTAACTTGAAGTTCAGTCACTCAATCACTTGGCTGAGGTTTGTTTCAAGTTTTTCCTAGAAGTCTAGTGGAAAAATACGTTAGCAGGTCTTCGGGTCTCGGAGCGCGACGCCACTCAGATCCCCGATTCTCACCTGAGCAAATCCCCAAGAAAACTGCACTCCCACTCAACACATTCTGATCCCGCCAAATTTCCCCGTCTAATCGCATCGAAAGTCAGACTGGGGTGGGGCTGGGGGGGGGTCTTTTGCCTCCCACAACCCCCGAGCAACCGAAAATTGGGCTGAAGATTAATTCCCAGCCTCCTCCGCCCCCTCCAGCTTCATCCATCATCTAACAGCTGGATTCGAAACCGACTCTTACTGAACTAGCCGCGAAATTCTGTCTCTCAGCTTATTAAATTCCCTCAAGATTTCAAAATTTCCCACGCAGCTCGAACCCCGAAGCGCTTAATCCGCTGCTGGAGTTCTGCTGACGCGCCCAAATTATGGAATAGCAGTTTTGCGAAATTGAAGAGCTGCCTTTTCTGCTTTCATTTTTCTTTGGGCTTCTGTCGTGCCGAGATGAGCCCCGGCACCCGTCTCTGGCCTGTTGGTGAGCGGAGCTGGCACTTCAGGCGTTTCCGCCGCTGTCCTTATATCCCTTCCAGCGCTTTCTTTCTCCCCGTATCACTGTCTTGTGCGTATGGTGCACTGTCTTGAGTACCCTTTTCTCTGTCCCTCTTCTCTCATCTCTGCCCCCCACTCTCCCTCTCTCCATATCTCCTTATCTCCCTCTCTCCCTCTCTCCATATCTCCTTATCTCCCTCTCTCCTCTCTCCATATCTCCTTATCTCCCTCTCTCTTTCTCTCCATATCTCCTTATCTCCCTCTCTCTTTCTCTCCATATCTCCTTATCTCCTTTTCTCCTTCCCTCCATATCTCCTTATCTCCTTCTCTCCCTCTCTCCATATCTCCTTATCTCCTTCTCTCCCTCTCTCCATATCTCCTTATCTCCCTCTCTCCCTCTCCCTCTCTCCTTCTCTCCATATCTCCTTATCTCCCTCTCTCCCTCTCCCTTTCTCCTTCTCTCCATATCTCCCTATCTCCGTCTCTCCCTCTCTCTCCCCCTTCCCCTCTCTCCCTTTCTCCCTCACTCCCTCCTTCCATATCTCCCTCTCTCTCTTTCCCTCTCTCCCTCTCTCCTTCTCTCCCTCTCTCTCTGCCCATTTCACTATCATTAGGGAAGCATATTAGGCTAAAAGGGCTAAAGAATACCGCATTGCATCCTCCTATTCGCAGGATAAATTTTGAAAAAGTACAGCGAGAAAAAATTTAACCTACGAAGCGCCACTCGTGACCGATTTCACACCGGACACGCTTGAAGTAGAAATTTACAATTGGAACATTTTTTTAATTCTTCACAGCCATTTCTGGGTGCAGTTGAACACGTTTTGTTGTTTTGTTTCACTGACAGGGAAGGCTGTCGGAGAGAATGTATTGGGTGAAACTGAGGCCATATGAAGGCTTTGTAGAGCTGTTGGGAGAAAGCAAGACGCACGAGGCAACAGTTGAAGGGAAGTTTCAATGTATCGAGATGGCATTTGGCTTGCCTACAAATTCGCTTGCAAAAATTATCTTCCAATAAAAGATGGGAGAGAGACAGACAGAAGGGTAGAGGGAGACAGACAGAGAGTTATAGGGAGACAGACAGAGGGCTAGAGGGAGACAGAGGGTTAGAGGGAGACAAACAGAGGTTAGAGAGAAACAGAGGGTTAGAGGGAGACAGAGGGTTAGAGGGTGACAGAGGGTTAGAGGGAGACAAACAGAGGTTAGAGAGAAACAGAGGGCTAGAGGGAGACAGAGGGTTAGAGGGAGACAGAGGGTTAGAGGGAGACAAACAGAGGTTAGAGAGAAACAGAGGTTAGAGAGAAACAGAGGGTTAGAGGGAGACAGAGGGTTAGATGGAGACAGACAGAGAGTTATAGGGAGACAGACAGAGGGCTAGAGGGAGACAGAGGGTTAGAGGGAGACAGAGGGTTAGAGGGTGACAGAGGTTAGAGGGAGACAAACAGAGGTTAGAGGGAGACAGAGGGTTAGAGGGAGACAGAGGGTTAGAGGGAGACAGACAAGGGTTAGAGGGAGACGGACAGAGGGTTAGAGGGAGACGGACAGAGGGGTAGAGGGAGACAGACAGAGGGGTAGAGGGAGACAGACAGAGGGGTAGAGGGAGACAGACAGAGGGGTAGAGGGAGGCGGACAGGGGTATAAGGAGAGTCCTATGAGGCATGAAACAAAGACCTTAGCAACAAATCCCAACTGTGCAAAGATTCAACTCAGTCAGCCTGAGCGCCCTCTCCGCTTCCCATACCCATCATCGGAGAGGCTGGCATAAAAAGAAAATTTTATAGCCGAAAAAAATTGGCTAAATATTTGATGAAGGCAAGTTATCATCGGGATGAGTCCAGAGATGAGAATCTTACGGGCTGGTCGCATGTGGAGCGAAGGCTGTTGGAACCAATATATTGCTGCTACTGTAGAAGCAGATCCTGGCAGAAGCCCTGATTAGAACTGCAGACTTCTCAATCCCTTTTTTGTCAGCTGGGAGTCCTGAATTTTTTATCTAGATGTTTTTCCCTGTTTCAACCAATGTCTGCAATCGAGCGGCATCAGCAAGAAAAGTGCAAAATGGCTGACTGACCCAGCAATCCAATCTCATTATGGATTCTGCAGATCTCACACTGCATTCTGCAGATCTCACACAGCATTCTGCAGATCTCACACAGCATTTTGCAGATCTCACACTTGGATTCTGCAGATCTTACACAGCATTCTGCAGATCTCACACTGCATTCTGCAGATCTCACACTGCATTCTGCAGATCTCACACTGCATTCTGCAGATCTCACACTGCATTCTGCAGATCTCACACTGCATTCTGCAGATCTCACACTTGGATTCTGCAGATCTCACACTGGATTCTGCAGACCTCACACTGGATTCTGCAGATCTCACACTTGGATTCTGCAGATCTCACACTTGGATTCTGCAGATCTCACACTGCATTCTGCAGATCTCACACTTTGATTCTGCAGATCTCACACTTTGATTCTGCAGATCTCACACTGCATTCTGCAGATCTCATACAGCATTCTGCAGATCTCACACTTGGATTCTGCAGATCTCACACTGGATTCTGCAGATCTCACACTGGATTCTGCAGATCTCACGCTGGATTCTGAAGATCTCACACTTTCATGATGCAGATCTCACACTGCATTCTGCAGATCTCATACAGCATTCTGCAGATCTCACACAGCATTCTGCAGATCTCACACTTGGATTCTGCAGATCTCACACAGCATTCTGCAGATCTCACACAGCATTCTGCAGATCTCACACTTGGATTCTGCAGATCTCACACTGGATTCTGCAAATCTCAAACTGCATTCTGCAGATCTCACACTTTGATTCTGCAGACCTCACACTGCATTCTACAGATCTCACACTGGATTCTGCAGACCTCACACTGCATTTTACAGATCTCACACTGGATTCTGCAAATCTCAAACTGCATTCTGCAGATCTCACACTTTGATTCTGCAGATCTCACACTTGGATTCTGCAGATCTCACACAGCATTCTGCAGATCTCACACTGCATTCTGCAGATCTCACACAGCATTCTGCAGATCTCAAACTGCATTCTGCAGATCTCACGCTGCATTCTGCAGATCTCACACTTTGATTATGCAGATCTCACACTGCATTCTGCAGATCTCACATTGCATTCTGCAGATCTCACATAGATTTACGACTATGAGCACTGGCTCAGCGGCTCGTGAGCAGTGATCTCACAGCCCTGATCCGTTCCCAAATCGAGCTAATTAATCATGTCGAATGCAAAAAACATGGCAACCCCAGACTTAATAATAACAGTAAGCTTGTTGTCAGAAAATAGCTCTTAAGCTTTAGTCTCTGAGCTGCTCCACTAAGCTTGAGTAGTTGCAGATTAATTTTTTGAGGCATGGCCACATGGTCAGAAATATCAGATAATGTTTGTTAACTCCCTGATTACTCATTGGAAGACAGACAGACTGCACGCAAACACTCAGAGATTTTTTGCCAGCTGAAGAAGAGACCGTCTAGTTTTCAAAAGGATTGGAGAAACCGTTTGTGAAAAATTGCTGTCAACAAGATCTGCAACAACTGCTGCAGACTTGCGCAGAAGAAAAGAAAACAACGATTGTTGCTTAGAAACAATGAATACAATGCGAAATGCTAGCAGCTATGGCATGATTCATTTAGTTTCAGGCTAATCTTTCAGGTAGCTTCAGGCTAATCTTTCAGGCTAATATTTCAGGTAGCTTCAGGCTAATCTTTCAGTTAGCTTCAGACTAATCTTTCAGGTAGCTTCAGGCTAATCTTTCAGGTAGCTTCAGGCTAATCTTTCAGTTAGCTTCAGACTAATCTTTCAGGTAGCTTTAGGCTAATCTTTCAGGTAGCTTCAGGCTAATCTTTCAGGCTAATATTTCAGGTAGCTTCAGGCTAATCTTTCAGTTAGCTTCAGACTAATCTTTCAGGTAGCTTCAGGCTAATCTTTCAGGTAGCTTCAGGCTAATCTTTCAGTTAGCTTCAGACTAATCTTTCAGGTAGCTTTAGGCTAATCTTTCAGGTAGCTTCAGGCTAATCTTTCAGGTAGCTGCAGGTAGCTACTACACTCTCTCATCTGATCCTTCAGGTAGCTACTACACTCTCTCATCTGATCCTTCAGGTAGCTGCTACACTCTCTCCCTTCGGTTAGCCGTTAACGGATTATTGCGAATTAAACTGTACTGTACAGAGCTAAGAAGTTTTGTTGCATTCAATTCCCTCACCGGATCTCTGAATCCCGAAAGAAAAAAGTCCAGTTCTGCCGCGTGGCGAGAAGAGAAAGTTAAGTGGCCAGTAACTGAGAGCAGGATTGGAGTTCAAGTTTTCCCGCAGAGTTCGCGGGTAAGCGAAGTTCAAGTTAACTTCTTTGGCCCGATCGCTGCCCACCCGGCCCCTCTCTGCTTTCTCACTTTCGGCTCTCGCTGATGGTTGATGACATTTCTCAGAAAATAGATTGGGTCCCCCGGGGTCGGGCGCAGCAGATTACGCTAGAAGTGAAGAACGAAGCCGCTGGGTCTGGGAGAGCTTGAGTTTGGTGGCTTCCATCCGAGTTCGGGAAGTTGCAGAAGTCAAGGTTTGGTCTGTGCCGGTAGCTTGCGGCTGTCGGGAGGTCAGGCCCGTATTCGTATGGAGAAGGGTCCTGCGTTCTCACTCCATTCGAGGCGAGCGTCGCCCCCGGGCCTCGGAAATGCTGGCTCGGAGTCCCTTCGGCTCAGTCTGATTAAAAATCAATAAATTCTCCCAGCTTATTCGAAGCCCTTGCCGTCCTTGCAACTGTCAGTCTGTCTGCGTGACTCTCATATTGAGACTCGCGTCTATTCAGTTAGAAAGTGCGTCGGCGACAGAGGCTCCGAGATGGTGCCGGTAATTGAGTGGCCTTTAGAAGTGCAAAAACTGTTATTGCTACTGGCAGACGAACTTTTCCTAGCCTTGTAGTCATTATGCTAATTAGTGCACGCTAACAAAGTACAAAAAGCAAATCAGATTTCAACTTACCGAATTCTGTTATTTCCGAAGAACCAACTAGAGCTGAGTTGCGTCCGTCGGATCACTGTTTAGCTCAGCTCTATTGCTATTTATGTTAACAACCGAAGTCGCCTCTCATTGGCTGACTACCGCTGAATCCCTTCTGACTCCCTGCCATTGACTGTCGGCGAATGGAGATCGAGTTTCTCCATCCTAATTATCATAATTAATTAACCCGGATCTATTGAGATCTTTCTATTTTATTCCAGCATAATAATTCATCAATATTGTTGGTAGCCAGAAAAAAACATCCGGGGCTCGTCTACCGACCATGCGATGAACTGCATGCGGTCGCCACTCACCCAAACGCGACAATGACCATGCAGTCTGGTCGAGAGTATGACGCACGGCCCGGCTTAGCAAACTGGAGGGCACTGAGCTACATGATAAGGTGGGTTAAGCGTGCGACAGTGCGGGACTGTCTCTAGCAAGCTTGGACACTGAGCTACATGATGAGGTGGGTTAAGCGTGCGACAGTGCAGGACTGTCTCTAGCAAGCTTGGACACTGAGCTACATGATGAGGTGGGTTAAGCGTGCGACAGTGCAGGACTGTCTCTAGCAAGCTTGGACACTGAGCTACATGATGAGGTGGGTTAAGCGTGCGACAGTGCGGGACTGTCTCTAGCAAGCTTGGACACTGAGCTACATGATAAGGTGGGTTAAGCGTGCGACAGTGCACGACTGTCTCTAGCAAGCTTGGACACTGAGCTACATGATGAGGTGGGTTAAGCGTGCGACAGTGCAGGACTGTCTCTAGCAAGCTTGGACACTGAGCTACATGATGAGGTGGGTTAAGCGTGCGACAGTGCACGACTGTCTCTAGCAAGCTTGGACACTGAGCTACATGATGAGGTGGGTTAAGCGTGCGACAGTGCGGGACTGTCTCTAGCAAGCTTGGACACTGAGCTACATGAGGTGGGTTAAGCGTGCGACAGTGCAGGACTGTCTCTAGCAAGCTTGGACACTGAGCTACATGAGGTGGGTTAAGCGTGCGACAGTGCAGGACTGTCTCTAGCAAGCTTGGACACTGAGCTACATGATGAGGTGGGTTAAGCGTGCGACAGTGCGGGACTGTCTCTAGCAAGCTTGGACACTGAGCTACATGAGGTGGGTTAAGCGTGCGACAGTGCAGGACTGTCTCTAGCAAGCTTGGACACTGAGCTACATGATGAGGTGGGTTAAGCGTGCGACAGTGCAGGACTGTCTCTAGCAAGCTTGGACACTGAGCTACATGATGAGGTGGATTAAGCGTGCGACAGTGCACGACTGTCTCTAGCAAGCTTGGACACTGAGCTACATGATAAGGTGGGTTAAGCGTGCGACAGTGCGGGACTGTCTCTAGCAAGCTTGGACACTGAGCTACATGAGGTGGGTTAAGCGTGCGACAGTGCAGGACTGTCTCTAGCAAGCTTGGACACTGAGCTACATGATGAGGTGGGTTAAGCGTGCGACAGTGCAGGACTGTCTCTAGCAAGCTTGGACACTGAGCTACATGATGAGGTGGGTTAAGCGTGCGACAGTGCAGGACTGTCTCTAGCAAGCTTGGACACTGAGCTACATGAGGTGGGTTAAGCGTGCGACAGTGCAGGACTGTCTCTAGCAAGCTTGGACACTGAGCTACATGATGAGGTGGGTTAAGCGTGCGACAGTGCGGGACTGTCTCTAGCAAGCTTGGACACTGAGCTACATGATGAGGTGGGTTAAGCGTGCGACAGTGCACGACTGTCTCTAGCAAGCTTGGACACTGAGCTACATGATGAGGTGGGTTAAGCGTGCGACAGTGCGGGACTGTCTCTAGCAAGCTTGGACACTGAGCTACATGATGAGGTGGGTTAAGCGTGCGACAGTGCACGACTGTCTCTAGCAAGCTTGGACACTGAGCTACATGATGAGGTGGGTTAAGCGTGCGACAGTGCACGACTGTCTCTAGCAAGCTTGGACACTGAGCTACATGATGAGGTGGGTTAAGCGTGCAACAGTGCGGGACTGTCTCTAGCAAGCTTGGACACTGAGCTACATGAGGTGGGTTAAGCGTGCGACAGTGCAGGACTGTCTCTAGCAAGCTTGGACACTGAGCTACATGATGAGGTGGGTTAAGCGTGCGACAGTGCACGACTGTCTCTAGCAAGCTTGGACACTGAGCTACATGATGAGGTGGGTTAAGCGTGCGACAGTGCGGGACTGTCTCTAGCAAGCTTGGACACTGAGCTACATGATAAGGTGGGTTAAGCGTGCGACAGTGCACGACTGTCTCTAGCAAGCTTGGACACTGAGCTACATGATGAGGTGGGTTAAGCGTGCGACAGTGCAGGACTGTCTCTAGCAAGCTTGGACACTGAGCTACATGATGAGGTGGGTTAAGCGTGCGACAGTGCAGGACTGTCTCTAGCAAGCTTGGACACTGAGCTACATGATGAGGTGGGTTAAGCGTGCGACAGTGCAGGACTGTCTCTAGCAAGCTTGGACACTGAGCTACATGATGAGGTGGGTTAAGCGTGCGACAGTGCACGAATGTCTCTAGCAAGCTTGGACACTGAGCTACATGATGAGGTGGGTTAAGCGTGCGACAGTGCAGGACTGTCTCTAGCAAGCTTGGACACTGAGCTACATGATGAGGTGGGTTAAGCGTGCGACAGTGCACGAATGTCTCTAGCAAGCTTGGACACTGAGCTACATGATGAGGTGGGTTAAGCGTGCGACAGTGCAGGACTGTCTCTAGCAAGCTTGGACACTGAGCTACGTGATGAGGTGGGTTAAGCGTGTTCGTGCATCTTGAGAGAAATGAAGGTCACGTGCGAGTTTTGAACTTTCGATACTTTAGCTACGTTCATCGGAGAGTATTGGAATTGATGGGTCAAATTTTGGAATCCCACATTAGTACCTCAATGAGGCAGCAGGCGGGTGGATAAGCGATCACCCACCTTACCAACCGGCTGCTGCCCTATCCAGTGCATTTAGGTCCAAAGTGGTCCCCTGCCTGCACAAAGAGAAATTATTCTGCTATACTTTGAACTGTGCGGCTACATTCGCTTACAGGAGGACGGCTTGGGTGCATGGGATGGGGCAGCATATCCCCTAAGTCCCCTTCGGCTAGCAAAAGAGAAGGGCTTGAAAGGCAAAGCGCTGCCCTCCCGATCCCCATTTGCGGACTTGTCTCTAGCCTTAGCTCTCAGCTACAATGCTGAAGTCTACAATGCACTAACAATGCGGCTATGCTATCCGCGATGCTTGAAGCTGACGGGGCAGAAGCTCAGACTCTGCAGCGATTTCCCCGTAGTCAGTTATCAATTCTTTGTGCCTAAGCTGGGAACTCGTCTATAGATACATGGTAGGGGAACCTGAGCGGCTGTAGTCAATTTGGCTTTTGATATTATACCTTCATATAACAAAGCATTCCCGTCTATCCATATTATTAAGCATCAATTTTTTAGTTTGACTACTGATGTTCCTTGACAGAAAAATGGTCAAAAGATGAGAGCGAGTCACGCTAGATACTAGCGTAAAAGAAATTTTTTGCTGTCTTTTTGGTCTGCCTCGAGGTATCCGTACGACTGAAATCTAGCTGATTTCCAAACAAGCCAAGGTCTGCTCTTCTTTGCTAAGTCATTTTCTCTCTTCCGGTTCCCTCACTCCTCGCTTCCCTTTCCCATCCTCTTTGCTTGCCTTTCCCATCCTCTTCGCTTGCCTTTCCCATCCTCTTCGCTTCCATCTCCTTGTTCCCCTCGTATTTCATGCTCATCTCTTACTATCTCTAACATTACATTTCTCATCTTAAATCTCCCATCTCCCATCTCTCATTTCCCTTCCCCCTTCTCCCTTCTCCCATCTCCAATCTCCCATCACCCATCTCCCATCTCCCATCTCCCATCTCCCATCTCCATTCTCCCCTCTCACAACTCCCATCTCCCAACTCCAATCTCTCATCTCCCATCTCCCCTCTCACAACTCCAATCTCCCATCAGCCATCTCTCATCTCCCCTCTCCTATCTCCCATCTCCCATCACCCATCTCCCATCTCCCATCTCGCATCTCCCCTCTCACAGCTCCCATCTTTCCTCTCCGATCTTCCATCTCCCACCTTCCATCTCCCACCTTCCATCTCCCACCTCTCACCTCCCCCCCTTACCTCAGCTCCCCTTTTCCCCAACACTCAGTCCTCAAAAAAATCTCCCCGAACCCAAACATCATTTGCATCTGCTCACTCTAAACTGCCACACAGTTCGTAGCTGTCCAGCCCCTCCAGCTCCGTGCCGCAGCTTCAATTTCATCTTCATCACCGATCTATCAAGGTCTCTTAAACACGCGAGAGGACTCTCTACGGTAAAGAAAACAAAACAAAACACACGCAAAATCTCGGGGGGGGGGGCGGCTTTCTTTTAGCAATAATTTCTAGCCGAATTAATTTGTCCATCTTGCATCGATGAGCGGCCGCTAGTAGCGGCCCGATCAGAAAGCCGCTTGGCTGGTTTCCGGGGCAAATAACAGATCGGCTCGCCTAGGGACCGGACAGGCCATTCAATTATCTATCGGGGGGGGGGGGCTGTTCAGAATTTGTGTAATAAAGCTGCGGCGGTTTTAGAGTGGCACCCTTGACCCGGCCTGGCTCGGTTTGTGTCCGCTGATTCTCTCTTATGCAAGCACGGTCAAAGATAAATAGGAACGATTGCGTCCTGCTGCTTTTGCTGGCTGGGGTAACTCCCTCCATGGGGATAAAATTTTGGTTCCTCTTGTTCAACCCTTAGCCTCCCTATTGCTCTCTCCCTTGCCCTCTCCCTTGCCCTCTCCCTTGCCTCCTCGCCCTCTCCCTTGCCCTCTCCCTTGCCCTCTCCCTTGTCTTCTCCCTTGTCTTCTCCCTTGCCCTCTCCCTTGTCTTCTCCCTTTCCATCTTCCTTGCCCTCTCCTTTGCCCTCTCCCTTGCCCTCTCCCTTGCCTTCTTGCCCTCTTTCTTGCCCTCGCCCATACCCTCTCCTTTACACTCTCCCTTTCCCTCTCCCATGCCCTCTAACTTGCCCTCTCCCTTGTCCTCTCCCTTGCCCTCTTCCTTGCCCTCTCCCTTGCCCTCTCCCTTGCCCTCTCCCTTGCCCTCTCCCTTGCCCCCTCTCTTGCCTTCTCACTTGCCCTCTCCCTTGCCCTCTTCCTTGCCCTCCCCCTGCTCTCTCCCATTGCCCTCTTCTTTCTCCTCTTGGCTCTCTTTTGTCTGTTCCCTCTCCCCCCTTGACAAGTGATAAAAAGTCAATGAATAGCATGTATCTGTCTATCAACTCGCAATCCGTTAGACTTGATAAACAAATGACTGCAAGTTTTACTCAAATAGAACAGTATATTATTTAGAATGTACATTCGGCATTTTAGCTGATTACTAATAACTGATCAAATTGGCAAGACATAGGTGAGTGAATGGTCAGTCTCGAATATTTATATCATTCGCAAATAGAAAATTCTATCGATCAAAGCTTAGTTCTCTACTGCCAGTAGGATGACAGACATTCGTTTGCAATTCAATGGTTTGCCGGAATGCGGTTGAAATCAGCGGTAAATTTTGGCGCAGAAGCCGAGTTTTGCAGTGCCGGTGAGTGCTGAGTTTCTGGTGCTGCGCACCACTCCTCTTATCGAAAGGGGGAAACATTTTAGATTTTACCGAGAATCCGAAAAGCCCCAAATTCTCCCAATAATCTCAAATCCTCAAGTGTCCAAAGCCTTCATAATCAAGATTTCTCCAATACTGTAGTCTTAAATCCCAAAAATTCCTATTGTTCAAATCTCGAAGATTTCAAATTTTTAATCTAAAAAATCTAAAACGCTTGAATCCTGAAAGCGTAAGTATTCCAAAATCCTGTAATTTAAAATATCCAGATTCTCAAGAATCTCAACTCCTCAAATTCTCAGAGTCCCATAAACATAAACATCAAGAATCCCAAGAATCCTGAAATCCCAAGAATCCTGAAATCCCAAGAATCCTGAAATCCCAAGAATCCTGAAATCCCAAAACATCCTGAAATCCCAAGGATCTTTAAATCCCAAAAATCCCAAGAATCCTGAAATCCCAAGGATCCTTAAATCCCAAGGATCCTTAAATCCCAAGAATCCTGATATCCCAAGAATCCTGAAATCCCAAGAATCCTGAAATCCCAAGGATCTTTAAATCCCAAAAATCCCAAGAATCCTGAAATCCCAAGGATCCTTAAATCCCAAGGATTTTTAAATCCCAAGGATTTTTAAATCCCAAGGATTCTTAAATCCCAAGAATCCTGAAATCCCAAGAATCCTAAAATCCCAAGAATTCTGAAATCCCAAGAATCCTAAAATCCCAAGAATCCTGAAATCCCAAGAATCCTAAAATCCCAAGATTTCTGAAATCCCAAGAATCCTGAAATCCCAAAAAAATCCCGAAATCCCAAAAATGCTGAAATCCAAGGATCTTTAAATCCCAAAAATCCCAAGAATCCTGAATTCTCAAGGATCGTTAAATCCCAATAATACTTTAATCCCAAAAATACTTTAATCCCAAGAATCCTTTAATTTCAACAATCCAACAATCCCAACAAATCCCAAGAATCCCAAAGAATCCTTACGTCCTAAATGTTCCTAAGCCACCCATCCAGATCCTTGGTGTGCCGCTACTTTTTTCCGCAGGCGTCGGAGCTGGGCCGCCGAGGCGGGATGCGACTCAGCCGGACCACCGCCAGGCTGCCAGCTGCATCGGCCAGCGGCCGGGCCGCCTCGGCCTCCAAGTAGGCGATTCTCGGGTCGGCGGACTTGGCCAGCTTCCTGCTGCTCAGATGACGCCTGCCTGCATCCGTGCCGGCGTCCCAGAGGCGCAGCGGCAGGTCGAGCTGCTCAGCCCAGGTGCAGTTGGCCTGGCACAGGTCCAGCAGGGAGGCGCCGACGCACCAGCCGGGTGTTGGCACCGGCCTGCTCAGGAATGTCACCAAGTGGTGGCTGGCGTTCACCGTCAGAATGGCCGACCGGATTTGCTCGCTTGCCGGGTTGCTGCCTCTAGAAGACAGGGGCAGATCTCTTAGGGAGGTGGCGGGGGGATTGGGGAGTGAAATCGATTTGGGGAAAAAGAAGTTGTTTCAAATATATCAAATCCCAAGACTCTAGCACTCACAATCCTGTCATGCTTAAGATCCCGATTATTAATTATACTAATGATCTTTATTACTAATTATGCTAATGATCCCGCTGACATTATTATTACAGAACTTTTAGTTGGCAACCAACGGTCCGACTTTGACAGGACCCTATAAAAATTATTTCTTCCTTTCCAATCATCACAGAGTGCAGCGTCAGTCATGGCTTACCTGGCCTTGATAACGGTGAGAACACTTCTCTCTCCGAAATGCCTGATCTCCTTCTCCAGCAGGCTCGGGTTGCCCTTCTCGCAGAAGCCCTTCACGCCGGCGCTTGAGTAGCCGCCGAAATCCCACAGGGCATAAGTGTCATCGTGAGTGGTGCCTGATGGTTGGGGATTTGAGAGCTGTTGGGGCATCTCCCACTGCGGTCTGACAGACAGACAGACAGACAGACAGACAGACAGACAGACAGACAGACAGACAGACAGACAGACAGACAGACAGACAGACAGACAGACAGACAGACAGACAGACAGACAGACAGACAGACAGACAGACAGACAGACAGACAGACAGACAGACAGACAGACAGACAGACAGACAGACAGACAGACAGACAGACAGACAGACAGACAGACAGACAGACAGACAGACAGACAGACAGACAGACAGACAGACAGACAGACAGACAGACAGACAGACAGACAGACAGACAGACAGACAGACAGACAGACAGACAGACAGACAGACAGACAGACAGACAGACAGACAGACAGACAGACAGACAGACAGACAGACAGACAGACAGACAGACAGACAGACAGACAGACAGACATACAGACAGACAGACAGACAGACAGACAGACAGACAGACAGACAGACAGACAGACAGACAGACAGACAGACAGACAGACAGACAGACAGACAGACAGACAGACAGACAGACAGACAGACAGACAGACAGACAGACAGACAGACAGACAGACAGACAGACAGACAGACAGACAGACAGACAGACAGACAGACAGACAGACAGACAGACAGACAGACAGACAGACAGACAGACAGACAGACAGACATACAGACAGACAGACAGACAGACAGACAGACAGACAGACAGACAGACAGACAGACAGACAGACAGACAGACAGACAGACAGACAGACAGACAGACAGACAGACAGACAGACAGACAGACAGACAGACAGACAGACAGACAGACAGACAGACAGACAGACAGACAGACAGACAGACAGACACACAGACAGACAGACAGACAGACACTAAGACAGACAGACAGACAGACAGACAGACAGACAGACAGACAGACAGACACTAAGACAGACAGACAGACAGACAGACAGACAGACAGACACTAAGACAGACAGACAGACACTAAGACAGACAGACAGACAGACAGACAGACAGACAGACAGACAGACAGACAGACAGACAGACAGACAGACAGACAGACACTAAGACAGACAGACAGACAGACAGACAGACAGTATCCTCAGCAGTGAATCAGTGCACTGCAAAGTTTATTTTCCCAGCAACCAGCAGGTTCACAGGAATCCCATAGCAAACACTGCTAAGCCAGCTGCCCAGTTCCTCCTGTCAGCGGTCTGAAATCCCCTTTTCATAGCCAATTAAGCAAAGCCCAACTTCTGCTACAGGGAAGAAGCAGCCGAGAAAAGCTCCGTTGCCAAGACTGCCATGACAGGCTGTTTACGCAGCTTTTGTCTTGACGACAAGCCGGCGCAAACGGCAGGCCCAGCTGGCAAATGGGCATTGAAATTAATAGCTGACAAAACAGGGAGATGCGAATCGCGCGGAGAGAGAAAACAAGTTGTTGCTTTTCCCGACGAGTTTTTTATTATTCAAAGAGGAAGTCGGAAAACTTTATGGCAAGCCTTTTTCTTTGGTCTCTGAGCTGCGTGAGGGAGTTGGGCAGGGGGGGGTCAGTTCAGAGAGCAAATTTGCATTTTTTCTGGCTTCTAGGAGTGGCAAATAATTGCGTGGGTTCTCTCTACTCCCTCTTCTCCCTCCTCCACACTCCCGCGCACACAAAGAGGCTCCAAAGCGATTAGGGAGATCTTAGCAGAGCAGAAAACAATGGGAATCGTGCATATTGATTGGAACAGGGCTCTGCTGCATGTGGACTGCATTCTTGCTGTGCGTGTTGCCGTACAACTGGCCGGGGTTTGCCTTCTAGCTATCTATCTATCTATCTATCTATCTATCTATCTATCTATCTATCTATCTATCTATCTATCTATCTATCTATCTATCTATCTATCTATCTATCTATCTATCTATCTATCTATCTATCTATCTATCTATCTATCTATCTATCTATCTATCTATCTATCTATCTATCTATCTATCTATCTATCTATCTATCTATCTATCTATCTATCTATAGCTTTGTCTCATAGGCAGAGTACTATTAAAGCCAATAAAGCTTTCCTCACCGAAAGCTGTCAAGCAGACGTATTGCCAGCTTTAGCGCTGCCCCAGTTCATGGTCAATGTTAATTGCAGACCCCAGACCGCACGCATTTAAAACAGTTTCTGTCAAACATTGGATCAAGCTTTTAGCGTGCTATCGCTCTCTTTGTTGCTCTAGTTTTAGAGCTGGCTCTGATGCAGGAGTTTTTAAATGTGGTGGATGCAGCAGGAACTGGCAACTCCCCTTGCGCAGGCTGACATCAATGAGTTTGATAGAGAAATAGAGTTGGGAGGGGGAGAAAATGCATGAGAGAAAAAAGAGCGATGGGAAAATTGGAGACCAGGATATGATGTAAACCAGGGAAGAGCAGGGGAGACCAGGGAAGAACACGGGAGACCAGGGAAGAACAGTGGAGACCAGGGAAGAACACGGGAGACCAGGGAAGAACAGTGGAGACCAGGGAAGAACACGGGAGACCAGGGAAGAACAGTGGAGACCAGGGAAGAACACGGGAGACCAGGGAAGAACAGTGGAGACCAGGGAAGAACACGGGAGACCAGGGAAGAACAGTGGAGACCAGGGAAGAACACGGGAGACCAGGGAAGAACAGTGGAGACCAGGGAAGAACACGGGAGACCAGGGAAGAACAGTGGAGACCAGGGAAGAACACGGGAGACCAGGGAAGAACAGTGGAGACCAGGGAAGAACACGGGAGACCAGGGAAGAACAGTGGAGACCAGGGAAGAACACGGGAGACCAGGGAAGAACAGTGGAGACCAGGGAAGAACACGGGAGACCAGGGAAGAACAGTGGAGACCAGGGAAGAACACGGGAGACCAGGGAAGAACAGTGGAGACCAGGGAAGAACACGGGAGACCAGGGACAGAACAGAACAGACCAGATCAGCCGCAGTCTCACCCAGCAGCTCAGACCAGGACAGTCTCTGGCCGCCGCCAGCAGCCGCCTCATCGCTGACGGGAGGGGTCCAGCTGCCCTGGAAGCGCAGCAGGTAGTTGGCAGAGCCGCATGCGCAGCAGGGGGCCGCAGGGAAGACGTCCCGCCTGGAGTCCCGCGAGTTCGGCCGGCAGAGGAACAGGCTGGACTTGAGCAGGCTCTCCTCATCGTGCTCCAGGCTGACCAAAGCGCGGACCTCAACGCAGGGCGCGCCCTCCGTCGACGGGGCTGTCCAGTTGAATCGAACCTCAGACCTCAGCCGGCAGGCCATGTTGCAGTAGAAGGCGCGACACTTTCCATCGCTGAACTGATTGGGATCCGGGTCGTGCGACAGCAGCCGGCCAACATCGGCCGCCTGACTGCTGTGCGGCAGCAGCCCGATGAAGAAGCGGGCCACGCGGAGCCGCGGGTTCCGGATGCGCACCAGCAGCGAGTAGTCGCGGTCCTGCAGGAACCGCCGCGTCTCCATCGGGTCCGGTTGGACGGCCGCGTCAGCGGCGGCTCTGAACGCGACGACAATCTCGACCTCCTGGGACACCAGCGAGTAGTTCTTGTCGAGTACGCAGCCTCTGCGTCGAACAGTCTGCGAGTGTACAATAGAGAGAGTGCAGAGCAGCAGCAGCAGCAGGGCTCGCGGTGGCATGGCGGGGGGGAGGCAAAGGAAAAGAATGGCTCACTGGCTCGCACTGCCAGAGTGTAGCTGGGGTTCTTATCACTGCGCTGCTTAGGGAAACCCGAGGAGCTGGTTGGTTGTGAAGCGCTCGGCCTGATCGATATTGTCCGATCCACAGCCCACAGCCCCCCCCCCCAGGTCTGATCTGTACGTCTGTTCTATGCCAGCGCAGTATTGAATAAATTAATAATAGATATATTCAAACTATATGTCCTGAAGGCATATTCTGCGTTTAAAATCCAAGCCTGCTAGATCTGCCAGTTACAGCTGGGTTGTCTTTATGGGATTATAATCCCACTCAAGTGGGTTGGGAGAGTGGGAGATTCTAAAACGAGATCAGCGATTTCGAACTCCGAGAGGAGCTTATCCGCAGAAATTTTTGTTAACAAATTGCTGATTTCATCATTTCCTTTTGTCTGTCTTGACTCCTGGTCCTCTCTTCACCTCTCTCTTCCCTAGTAGCTCCCTCTCTTCCCCAGTATCTCCCCTCTCTTCCCCAGCATCCCCTCTCTCTTCCCCAGTATCTCCCTCTCTTCCCCAGAATCTCCCTCTCTCTTCCCCAGCATCCCCTCTTTTCCCCAGCATCTCCCTCTCTCTTCCCCAGTATCTCCCTCTCTTCCCCAGCAACTTCCTCTCTTCCCCATAATCTCCCTCTCTCTTCCCCAGTATCTCCCTCTCTTCCCCAGCAACTTCCTCTCTTCCCCAGCATCCCCTCTCTTCCCCAGCAACTTCCTCTCTTCCCCAGAATCTCCCTCTCTCTTCTCCAGTATCTCCCCTCTCTTCCCCAGTATCTCCCTCTCTTCCCCAGTATCTCCCCTCTCTTCCCCAGTATCTCCCTCTCTTCCCCAGTATCTCCCTCTCTTCCCCAGTATCTCCCTCTCTTCCCCAGTATCTCCCCTCTCTTCCCCAGTATCTCCCCTCTCTTCCCCAGTATCTCCCCTCTCTTCTCCAGTATCTCCCCTCTCTTCCCCAGCATCCCCTCTCTTCCCCAGCATCCCCTCTCTCTTCCCCAGTATCTCCCTCTCTTCCCCAGTATCTCCCTCTCTTCCCCAGTATCTCCCTCTCTTCTCCAGTATCTCCCCTCTCTTCCCCAGTATCTCCCTCTCTTCCCCAGTATCTCCCTCTCTTCCCCAGCATCCCCTCTCTCTTCCCCAGCATCCCCTCTCTCTTCCCCAGTATCTCCCTCTCTTCCCCAGTATCTCCCTCTCTTCCCCAGTATCTCCCTCTCTTCCCCAGTATCTCCCCTCTCTTCCCCAGTATCTCCCCTCTCTTCCCCAGTATCTCCCCTCTCTTCTCCAGTATCTCCCCTCTCTTCCCCAGTATCTCCCTCTCTTCCCCAGCATCCCCTCTCTCTTCCCCAGTATCTCCCTCTCTTCCCCAGTATCTCCCTCTCTTCCCCAGTATCTCCCTCTCTTCTCCAGTATCTCCCCTCTCTTCCCCAGTATCTCCCTCTCTTCCCCAGTATCTCCCTCTCTTCCCCAGCATCCCCTCTCTCTTCCCCAGCATCCCCTCTCTCTTCCCCAGTATCTCCCTCTCTTCCCCAGTATCTCCCTCTCTTCCCCAGTATCTCCCTCTCTTCTCCAGTATCTCCCCTCTCTTCCCCAGTATCTCCCTCTCTTCCCCAGCATCCCCTCTCTTCCCCAGCATCCCCTCTCTTCCCCAGCATCCCCTCTCTTCCCCAGCATCCCCTCTCTTCCCCAGCATCCCCTCTCTTCCCCAGAATCTCCCTCTCTTCCCCAGAATCTCCCTCTCTCTTCCCCAGCATCCCCTCTTTTCCCCAGCATCCCCTCTCTTCCCCAGAATCTCCCTCTCTCTTCCCCAGCATCCCCTCTCTTCCCCAGCATCCCCTCTCTTCCCCAGCACCCCCTCTCTTCCCCAGCATCCCCTCTCTTCCCTAGCATCCTCTCTCTTCCCCAGCATCCCACTCTCTCTTCCCCCAGTATATATCTCTCTTCTCCAGTGTCTCACATTTCTTGGCAATCAACAGACAGAAAGCTCTTTCAGGCAATTTGTTTTCAATTTCTGCGCATCTGGATGCAGGAAATTCAAGCGGACGGGATCAGCAGAAGCGGCAAGTGAATGAAATTTCATGCCAGCGGTTCCTCTCCAGCCTTGCTCCCGAAAAAACCTCAAGCAAAAAAAGCTCTTCAAAAATGTAAATTATATTTTTTTGACTTGGCAAGAAAAAAAATCCAGTCCGATGGGAACTGCGCCCTTGCAGCCAGTCGCATTCCACAGAAAATGAAATTTCTTCCCTTCTCGCTTTACGCTTTTTATTTTGTCTTCTTTCATGCCAACAGAGCATATTCTGTATAAAAAGCCCTGTTTTTCGATTTAATTGTCAAAAGCTAAGATTTCTACTGGTAGTAAGCTTTGCGCATCTTTGCTTGTTTCAAATTAGGGAATTAATAAATTGTTTATTAATGGAAGAAATACAGTCTGATCTGCCAACTTCGTCTGGACTGCTATTTGGGACATTTTAGATCAGCAGTTGATTTTAGACATAAGGGCATTATACATAAATAGATTTTAGTAGATGTCGATTAAGGGGGGATTTGGTTGTCCAAGGGGGCGGACTATTGTTATTTACCTTAGATGAGCAGTTGTAGGTATTGCATTGGGGTATTTGATTTTAGATATAAGAGCATTACGTATAAACAGGTTTTAGTAGATATTGATCCAAGGGGGTTTGAAGCAGGCTGTCCCAGAACTCCCCCAAGGCCTACCACTCACCAGGCATAGAGACAAGAGGAAAATTGCATACTTTACAAGTGTCCGCGAAATATGCGAGATTACTATATTTTATACTTTTACCTCAGGGCCGTCTCAGTCAACAGCAGCTGTCAACAGACAAAAATCTGTTTTATGAGACTAAAGAAAATTTGCATGATTGATAAATCGACGTTAAGGTCGACGTTTATAGCAACTGTAGCTTCATGCTAATAATATTTCCACGAGACATCAAATAAAAAATGTTCCAATGTGTTTTTTAACAAATTTGTTATTTTACATGTAGTCTCTCTCTCTCTCTCTCTCTCTCTCTCTCTCTCTCTCTCTCTCTCTCTCTCTCTCTCTCTCTCTCTCTCTCTCTCCACTCCTGCACCTTCGCCCGTCGATCGCCCGTCAATTGTCGATTCCCTCGCTCTGACTAGAGTGATCCCAGTTCGATATTTCGCATGTTGCACTCAGCGGGGGGGGGGTGAGGAAGGGCAGACAGTCAAGCTCCCAATGCGCGCACACGGAGCGCTCACTTTTTCCAATTTTCTAAGGCGAGCGCCGCGTCGCCAACCCCTGGAGCTCCGGGCTCACAGGATCGATTTGTAAGGCACAAATGTCAATAGACTGGGGCGCTAGCAGGAAATTAAGTGCGCTGAGTAGAGACCCCCCACACGTATTTATTCCACCTTGGCTGTTTATTTCCCTTTGCTCCAGAACATTCCAGTCACCGAGCCAGTTAGTAGTCTCTGCCGCCCCAGCCAGAAAGCCCCGGTCTGAATTCGATAGCGCTGACATGGCCGAAGCATCCGCGCCAGAGGACAGAGAAACTCAAAACAGCCGCAGCCGGGGCGGTTTCCGGTTCTTCTGGAAAAAGAAAAAATCTTCAAGCAGCGCCGGCGAGACATCTCCAAGCGACGCCAAGCGAACGGGATGCGGTGGCCTCTTCAAGCGCAAAACTAGGAGCAAGGCGAAGTCGCCGGTAAGCTGCCGTTTCATGCTACTATTAGTAGATCTTGCCCCAGACCCCTGGTTCGATTCCGCCCGTACACAGCCAGTCACATTCATTTGGGCCTTCGTACAGCATTGCCGCAACTCTCTCGCAAGCCTTATGCGAATATATATTTTAATAAAGACTTTGTTTCAATTAGGCTACAAGTATTTCTAACGGCTGATCCTCCACAATGTTCAACAACAAGACAGCTCGCTTGTTTGGACCATGTTGAGTTACCTGGGGTGGACTTACCGTACCATCGGGAACCCTAGCGCAGGCATGAGTTATACCGTTTTGTTTCAGCAACTCGAGCAGAGATGGCTTTGGGGAAGCACTGTGCTGGATCCATGCATCCATGCATTCATGTACAGCCTGAGTTTGACCAGTTCAATCGCGTTCTAAACCAATCGATACTGCAATGAAAAGAACTCCAAATGAGCAAAACCACCAATCAATTGAGAACTACGAGTAGGTGAAATCAGTCGTGCGCTTTTTCACTTAGCTGCAGGGGGCTCCGTGCATCCGGAAACAGCGAGGAGGCGTTGCCGCCCATTTCGCTAACCCCTGGCGACCACGGGCAGCTAGTGCTGCGGTGTCGCGCAGGGAGTTCCGGTGGCGCCGGTGTCCGCAGCGCGGTCCCCCTCCAGAGAGTCTAGGAGGTGGATTGTCGCTCGCCCGGTAGGTAGCGGACGAGCTGGCGGAGATTCTCGGGCCTGAAAACGTCGGAGAGGTCCGGGTTTGGGCCGAGGTAGGTGAGCCTGTCCTGATTAAAGGCGGGGCATTCACAGATGAAATGCTCCGCATTCTCGACACCTGAGAGGCAGAATGGGCATTCCTCACTCCGGATTTTTCCCTGCCTGGAGGTGACGATGCTTGGCAAAACAGCCATGACCCGAGAGGGCCATGGTCACCGCCCTGATGTCCCTGCGGTTGAGTCTAAGCAGAGCCCTGTGCAGGGCGGAGGAAGGACAGGGGAGCCGTGCGGGATTGCCGGCAGTCGGGGGGGGGGCGTTAGCCCACCTCTCCCTGTGCTTAGAAGCCACCCACTGGTTGATCCGAGTGGTGACAAATCACTCGTACACAGTAATGAACGAAAAATAATGACACATGCGGCTTCGAGCTTCGAGTCTTAGATTGTAGAAAAAGTACGATTCTACACCCAGTATTACATTTAGTATGTGATGAAGCGTTAACTCGTTTTATTGTCCTGATACCTGCTTTATAAAGCAGGAACAGCAGGAGCAGAACCCGGAGGTGTCAGCCAACCACAGCAACGCCCATCGGTCGCAGTCTCAGCCGCCGCCGCCGCCACCAACAGCAAGCCAGACGGTGCAGATCACATTCGACGATGTTGAACTGCCTGACGTCTGTCACGGCAACGCCGATAGCGACGGAGGCAGCGTACACTCGGTCTGCGAGGAGGTGGTCTGCGTGAAGGTCAAGGACGTCGAATCGGCCTGGGTTCGGCCGCCTGTGTCCGCTCCGGCCAAGGACGCCAAGCCACGTTTGTCCCTGGCGAAGATGGCCAGCAAGGACGCGCCGGGGCCGGCGGCGGATGGCCAGTCCAGCCGGCAGTCGGACGCCGGGATGTCCGCCGAAGCTACCGCAGCCGTTGAAGCCGCCATCGCTGCCGCGGCCAGCGACGCCGAAGCTGAGGCGGAGCGGCAGCGGATTGCGGAGGCCAGATTTCAGCGAAAATCGGTTGACATGCGAAACGTCAAGGCTACGGGTGGCGTGAAGGTTTGTCGCTGTTGTCATTCGCGCTCAAATAGTTTTAAATGAGTAGCCCAGGGCTTAGTTTATGTATGGTACTCGTACCGGTAGACTATCAGGACACACTGTGCACTAAACTGTATGACATGGTCCAGAAACTATCAGGACATACTGTGCACTAAACTGTATGACATGGCCCAGGGACTATCAGGACACACTGTGCACTAAACTGTATGACATGGCCCAGGGACTATCAGGACACACTGTGCACTAAACTGTATGACATGGCCCAGGGACTATCAGGACACACTGTGCACTAAACTGTATGACATGGCCCAGGGACTATCAGGACACACTGTGCACTAAACTGTATGACATGGCCCAGAAACTATCAGGACACACTGTGCACTAAACTGTATGACATGGCTCAGGGACTATCAGGACACACTGTGCACTAAACTGTATGACATGGCCCAGGGACTATCAGGACACACTGTGCACTAAACTGTATGACATCGCCCAGGGACTATCAGGACACACTGTGCACTAAACTGTATGACATGGCCCAGAAACTATCAGGACACACTGTGCACTAAACTGTATGACATGGCCCAGGGACTATCAGGACACACTGTGCACTAAACTGTATGACATGGCCCAGAAACTATCAGGACACACTGTGCACTAAACTGTATGACATGGCCCAGGGACTATCAGGACACACTGTGCACTAAACTGTATGACATGGCCCAGGGACTATCAGGACACACTGTGCACTAAACTGTATGACATGGCCCAGGGACTATCAGGACACACTGTGCACTATACTGTATGACATGGCCCAGGGACTATCAGGACACACTGTGCACTATACTGTATGACATGGCCCGGGGATAATCGGGACACACTGTGCACTAAACTGTATGACATGGCCCAGGGACTATCAGGACACACTGTGTGTCTAGATACTATACTATGGCATGATCAGGACACACTTATCCACCTTTGACAAGGGACTCCAGACGCACTGACGTTGACTCACTGGAGACAAAACAAAAAGTGACTGCATGGAGCCAAAAACGAACCCTATCACCCGCAGATCGAGCAGACACCACAGTCGGAGATGTGGTGGAACATCGTGAATAAAAGCCTGGTTGGCACCGGCCTGTTCAGCCGGGCAGTCGTGTGCAGCCTGACCACTGGCGGCGTGTTCGCCTGCAATCCGACCGATTTCGCGCCAGCCGCCGAGCAAGTGGCCCTCCTGAGGCAAAATTTTCACAATCCGGGCGCTTTCTCGGCCGCCGGATTCGCTGTCGGCGGCATTCTGTACAAGGTCGAGCCCGAAGCTTGCACCAAAGAGCTGCTGTCTGGAGTGAACCTGCAGCACACGGAGGGCTTACTGATAGTGAAGTCTCGAACCGCGCTGATTGCCGCCGGATACACCGGAGGTCGCGGCCAGGCGCAGGAGACTCTGGGGGATCTGCGGGACCTGTTCGTGCAGCAGGGACTCTGAGCGGGAGCTGACGCCTTTTGACTGCCGGATATGAATTGTACTAAAGTTGCTGTCTGTTGACTGTGTGAATGTTGACTGCATTTTGCCAGTTGTGTGCTGTTCTGTGACTTCTACGATGTGATTTGTGCTGTTCTGTGACTTCTACGATGTGATTTGCTCTGTTCTGTGACTTCTACGATGTGATTTGCTCTGTTCTGTGACTTCTACGATGCGATTTGTGCTGTTTTGTGACTTCTACGATGTGATTTGTGCTGTTCTGTGACTTCTACGATGTGATTTGTGCTGTTCTGTGACTTCTACGATGTGATTTGCTCTGTTCTGTGACTTCTACGATGTGATTTGTGCTGTTCTGTGACTTCTACGATGTGATTTGTGCTGTTCTGTGACTTCTACGATGTGATTTGCTCTGTTCTGTGACTTCTACGATGTGATTTGTGCTGTTCTGTGACTGCTACGATGTGATTTGTGCTGTTCTGTAACTTCTATGGTGTGATTTGTGCTGTTTTGTGACTTCTACGATGTGATTTGTGCTGTTCTGTGACTTCTACGATGTGATTTGTGCTGTTCTGTGACATCTAAATTGTGTTGTGTGCTGTTCTGTGACTTCTAAATTGTGTTGTGTGCTGTTCTGTGACATCTAAATTGTGTTGTGTGCTGTTCTGTGACATCTAAATTGTGTTGTGTGCTGTTCTGTGACTTCCAAATTGTTGTGTGCTGTTCTGTGACATCTAAATTGTGTTGTGTGCTGTTCTGTGACTTCTACATAAATTGTATGCAATGCAGGGGGTGAGCTGTGGCGATGGTAAAATATGATAAAATGTGTTGCACTGCCGTCTGCTGTGACAGCTGTGTTCTTTGCTTTGTGCTTTTGGCTAATCTTGCTAGACTGAAGCTTTAAACACGCTTGACTTACTGCACTTACATTGGTATTTGCTAATCTTTTTTCCATTTTTTCGCGTGTTTCGTAATCAGATCAAAGAAAGTCAGCATGAATTAAAAATAACGGTTTAATGCTGCCGTTACTACTGTATCCTTGTCTACTTTAAACTGAAACAAATTGAAAAAAAATTATAGCCTGAATGTAAAGTAAATTTAAACATTCCTTCGTTTTCTGATGCTATATTTTTAAGACTTTTGAAACCACCATTGACCATTTAAAGTCAACATTGTCATTTGCTGTCGGAAGCTTAAATCGTTTTCTATTCGGTAAAGGTTTTTGGACTTTTTGGTGAAAGAACCAGCCTTTCGTGAAGTCGGTCTGCCTTCCTCTGCTTTGTATGCTTCAATAAACACTTGGATGTACCAATAATGAATCTACAGAGTCTTCAACATTGCTAACCGGGGTCATTCGCTGTGGGGACTCGCTTTAATTAATCAAAATGCCCTAGGAGTGAAACCCTGCAGTCCTGGCTTTATAGCACGGGTCCTAGGAGTGAAACCCTCCAGTCCTGGCTTTATAGCACGGGTCCTAGGAGTGAAACCCTCCAGTCCTGGCTTTATAGCACGGGTCCTAGGAGTGAAACCCTCCAGTCCTGGCTTTATAGCACGGGTCCTAGGAGTGAAACCCTGCAGTCCTGGCTTTATAGCACGGGTCCTAGGAGTGAAACCCTGCAGTCCTAGCTTTATAGCACGAGTCCTAGGAGTGAAACCCTGCAGTCCTGGCTTTATAGCACGGGTCATAGGAGTGAAACCCTGCAGTCCTAGCTTTATAGCACGAGTCCTAGGAGTGAAACCCTGCAGTCCTAGCTTTATAGCACGGGTCCTAGGAGTGAAACCAGCTGCAGTCCTAGCTTTATAGCACGGGTCCTAGGAGTGAAACCAGCTGCAGTATTAGCTTTATAGCACGGGTCCTATGAGTGAAACCAGCTGCAGTATTAGCTTTATAGCACGGGTCCTAGGAGTGAAACCAGCTGCAATATTAGCTTTATAGCACGGGTCCTATGAGTGAAACCAGCTGCAGTATTAGCTTTATAGCACGGGTCCTAGGAGTGAAACCAGCTGCAATATTAGCTTTATAGCACGGGTCCTAGGAGTGAAACCAGCTGCAGTATTAGCTTTATAGCACGGGTCCTAGGAGTGAAACCCTGCAGTCCTAGCTTTATAGCAAGAGTCCTAGGAGTGAAACCCTGCAGTCCTAGCTTTATAGCAAGAGTCCTAGGAGTGAAACTCTGCAGTCCTGGCTCAGGGTTCATCGAAAGTCAGTTTAAGGCAATGGCCTTTGACACGAGCGGTGGTAGCGGTGGTAGCCGCTCGTGTCAATTGGGCCATTGCCTTAAACTCTGACTTCCTTCCGATGAGCATCATTGCTTAAAATTTAGAAGGTTACCTCCATCTCGCCTATGTCTCACCTTTAAGTCGCGCACCTAAAGTCACCCACCCCTTACTCTGCACCCACCCCTAAACTAATTACATATATAATAAATATTTGCGTGTCTAGAGGTGGAATCTCAGATAGAGAAAAGCGGACGGTTGCAAAGATGGAGGCACAGCTCATTAATTGTTAGTATTTGCCCTGCACAGCATGAGCGATATAATGAGCATTACTGGACAGCTGAGCGAGCGAACATCCAGAAGGTATCTAGCCAAGCGTCGCGACCGGTCGCTTCAAAAGACGAGTGAGTCTGTTCAGGTGGCATTGAATCGTCATGATTTAGAGCAAGAAGCTGGGTCACCCGAACATGCTGATGCTGTTGAGATCGTCGGTGAGACTGCAGTATCGACGGAGGTTAGTGTTTGTTCTGAAGCTGCCTATTCTGTTGGTACGAAGTTTGCCTTCAACAATTGCACCTTTCACGGATGTTCCTTTAATTAGGCATTTCTGTAGGCTCTACTTCTACAGAAATCAGCAAACTTTACTCCTAGAATTACTGAAAGAATAAGAACGACAGTCTAGTTTATCTTTTTTATTTAATGACTTTTAGTACTTTGCTCGACCAGTATGATGTTTATCAACTACAAAAATTTACATGGTATACTGGCACTGTGGTTTTTATACTGAAAGTTATTGACTGCCAACTCTTTATACTGTTATAAATTTATGCCACAAACTAACCGAGTCTATATAGTCAACGGCTGACTTTGACTTACAGTTGAAATATCCGCTAGCTCTTTATAACCTAAAAGGTGACAAGTTGCCATAATCAGCAGAAACTAAAGCCAGCAATAAAAAAGCAACTGTCAAAAAAGAGGAAGCTTGCTATCGCTGGATGCAATAACGATTTTCAGGCTTGAAAATCTGAGTTCGATTACACGAACAGCGGCTGTATTCTCTTCTAGACAAATAAATCTAACTAAACTAAGAAAGCGCTTGAGACACGCGAGAGGAAATTGTTCATGACTTACGAACTAGCTTTGCAGTTACCTAAAGCCGCAAGTCTTAGATTTGAGCCGAGGTCTCAAGGAGGTCTCCTTGGCGCTCCACGTGGAAGCACGTAAAATTCGAAAATTAAAACTGGCTAGAAGTAATGAAATATGAGCATTTGGTCAGCTTCCAATATCGGCAGAACTAATTTCTCACTGATGAACCCCATCGGTCTTCGAAATATTTCTTTGAGAGGCGGTTGTTTCTACCCCTGTAATATTTAAAGAAATCGCCAGAAAACCGTCTCAACAACTACTCTACTAACGTAAGCTTAATTTATTGTTCTCTGCACCGTAGGCGTTGGAACGTTTCAAAAAGTGGGGGGGGGGCAGGTTCAGTGACAGATTTAGGGGGCGGGGGGCACAGGGCGCACGCCCCCGTCGAGTTAGATTTTTTATATGTAAAATGCACATTATCATGTACCGATTATTTTCAGAATCCATCTTGTCAGCGCTCATTTTAGCGCCGCAGGCACTCATTTTAGCGCCGCAGGCACTCATTTTAGCGCCGCAGGCACTCATTTTAGCGCTGCAGGCACTCATTTTAGCGCCGCAGGCACTCATTTTAGCGCCGCAGGCACTCATTTTAGCGCTGCAGTCACTCATTTTAGCGCCGCAGGCACTCATTTTAGCGCCGCAGGCACTCATTTTAGCGCCGCAGGCACTCATTTTAGCGCCGCAGGCACTCATTTTAGCGCCGCAGGCACTCATTTTAGCGCCGCAGGCACTCATTTTGGCGCTGCAGGCACTCATTTTAGCGCCGCAGGCACTCATTTTAGCGCCGCAGGCACTCATTTTAGCGCCGCAGGCACTCATTTTAGCGCCGCAGGCACTCATTTTAGCGTCGCAGGCACTCATTTTAGCGCCGCAGGCACTCATTTTAGCGCTGCTGACACTCATTTTAGCGCCGCAGGCACTCATTTTAGCGCTGCAGACACTCATTTTAGCGCCGCAGGCACTCATTTTAGCGCCGCAGGCACTCATTTTAGCGCCGCAGGCACTCATTTTAGCGCTGCAGACACTCATTTTAGCGCCGCAGGCACTCATTTTAGCGCCGCAGACACTCATTTTAGCGCTGCAGACACTCATTTTAGCGCCGCAGACACTCATTTTAGCGCCGCAGGCACTCATTTTAGCGCTGCAGACACTCATTTTAGCGCCGCAGGCACTCATTTTAGCGCCGCAGGCACTCATTTTGGCGCTGCAGGCACTCATTTTAGCGCCGCAGACACTCATTTTAGCGCTGCAGACACTCATTTTAGCGCCGCAGGCACTCATTTTAGCGCCGCAGGCACTCATTTTAGCGCCGCAGGCACTCATTTTAGCGCTGCTGACACTCATTTTAGCGCCGCAGGCACTCATTTTAGCGCTGCAGACACTCATTTTAGCGCCGCAGGCACTCATTTTAGCGCCGCAGGCACTCATTTTAGCGCTGCTGACACTCATTTTAGCGCTGCTGACACTCATTTTAGCGCCGCAGGCACTCATTTTAGCGCTGCAGACACTCATTTTAGCGCCGCAGGCACTCATTTTAGCGCCGCAGGCACTCATTTTAGCGCCGCAGGCACTCATTTTGGCGCTGCAGGTGGTATGTTTTGTCGCCCTGTAGCAAAATACATTCATGCAAAGCAGCAAAAACCAAAAATAAGCAAGAAGTCTACATTTTACATTTAAAATGTGGAGGGTCCAGATACCTTTACTGGCCCCATATATTAAAAAGTGGAGGGAGGGGCCAT
>NIVC01001899.1:0-27500 GCA_002269645.1 Macrostomum lignano | reverse complement strand
TCCCTTTAGATTTGGCGCCGTTGCCCTTAGTCCCTTTAGATTTGGCGCCGTTGCCCTTAGTCCCTTTAGATTTGGCGCCGTTGCCCTTAGTCCCTTTAGATTTGGCGCCGATGCCCTCAGTCCCTCAGATTTGGCGCCGATACCCTCAGATTTGGCGCAAATGCCCTCAGTCCCTCAGATTTGGCGCCGATACCCTCAGATTTGGCGCAAATGCCCTCAGTCCCTCAGATTTGGCGCCGAAACCCTCAGATTTGGCGCAAATGCCCTCAGTCCCTCAGATTTGGCGCCGAAACCCTCAGATTTGGCGCAAATGCCCTCAGTCCCTCAGATTTGGCGCAAATGCCCTCAATCCCTCAGATTTTGCGAAAATGCCCTCAATCCCTCAGATTTGGCGCCGATGGCACTCAGATTTGGCGCCATTACCTATCAGTCCATTAAAAGTCCCGCTGCTTCCCTTCAGCTGCTCAGATCCAAACACACTCTGGTTTCTAAGAGTTAGCACTGATTACTCCCCAGTTTCGATAAATCCCTCGAGCCCCCTCAGTCCCACAGAACTGGCATCAGTCGATCCATTCCCCGAACCAGCAGACCAAACAACACCAAATCCTACAGTCCCTCGGGGCTAAATAGATGTTACCTTTATGGTCTTTGCCGGCCCCTCCGCCACCTCCAGCAGCCAGCAGCAGGGTGTTGTCGGCGTCCTTGTAGACAAAGCTGCCCCCGCCGCCGCCAGCGCTGCCATGCGACAGCGTTTGTGACGTTATGTAGCCGCCTCTCTTCCCGACAACAACAGACAGAACTGTGCCGGCCGTCAGCCTGAAATTGCCGCTCATTTTGGCGCCGTTGCCTCCACTTCTAGCGAACACTTTGCCGCCATCGGCACCCAGTGCCTCGATCCGGTAGCAGGCGGTGAACGGCAGCTGCACCGTCTGAACCGAACCGGTGCGTACGGAGCTCGTAGCTGAAGCTGAGAGACATTTCTTATTTAAAATAACAATTTAGAGGATTCAGACAGAGTTGAGTCATAGGGGTCATAGAGGGAATTAGGTCACAGCCGGAATTGAGTCATAGAGGGAATCGGATTATCGATTGAATCGGGTCATAGGCTTATTGAGTCATACATGTAGACGGAACTGGGTCTAGACAGATTCGGTTCATAGACGGAATTGGGTCATAGATAAAAACCGGGTCATGGATAGAATTGGGTGATGGATAGAATCGGGTCATAGACAAAGTTGAGTCATAGACGGAATTGAGTCGTAGACGGAATTGAATCATAGACGGAATTGAGTCATAGATGGAATCGGGTCATAGATGGAATTGAGTCATAGACGGAATTGAGTCATAGATGGAATCGAGTCATAGATGGAATTGAGTCATAGACGGAATTGAGTCATAGATGGAATCGAGTCATAGATGGAATTGAGTCATAGACGGAATTGAGTCGTAGATGGAATCGAGTCATAGATGGAATTGAGTCATAGACAGAATTGAGTCGTAGATGGAATCGAGTCATGGAATCGAGTCATAAATGAAATCGGGTCATATAACGAATTGGGTCAATGACGGAGTTGGGTCACAGACGGAATCAGGCCAATGATAGAATTACGGCAATATGATCGGGGCCAAACCACTGGGCCAGAGACAGAACCGAACGATCACAATCCTTCCGGCTACTCAGCAGAAAAAGTCTTCTGAAACGGCGGCAGCAGGGCGGCCAGCCGCAGCTCCAGGTTGGCCACTTTCCACAGCCGATCGGACGGTCCGGCCTCAACGTGTCGCCGCACGCGGCTCGGTTTCGAATTCGGCATCGATTTGGTCGAGTCATCGGCCAGAAAAATCATTCGGCAGATTTTGGAACCGTTGGCCAGGCTGGCGACTGAGCAGCCTCCCTGCAGGCAGGCGGTGGCGCACTTGATCTCGGACCGGACTCCGGTCACATTCAGCTCGAAGCTGCTTGTCACATTGTCGATGAGTACCGAGTCCGTTCGGATCAGCTCGGTCTGGTTCACATTGGAGCCGGCGCTGGCGGCTGGAAATAGAATCAGCTTCCAATTGTCAGATGCGCATTGTGGCACTCCATTTGGAGCCATCAATGACCATTTGGAGAGATCGATGACCGTTTAAATCCATCGATGACGGTTTGGAGCCATCGATGACGGTTAGGAGCCATCAATGACCATTTGGAGCGATCGATGACCGTTTGGAGCTATCGATGACCATTTGGAGCCATCGGTGACCATTTGGAGCTATCGATGACCATTTGGAGCCATCGATGACCGTTTGGAGCCATCGATGACAAATTTGGAGCCATAAATGACAATTTAGAGCTATCGATGACCAATTAGAACTATCGATGACAAATTTGGAGCCATAAATGACAATTTAGAGCTATCGATGACCAATTAGAACTATCGATGACCAATTCGAGCTATCGATGACCAATCGAAGCTATCGATGACCAATTGGAGCAATCGATGATCAATTGGAGCTATCGATGACCAATCGAAGCTATCGATGACCAATTGGAGCAATCGATGATCAATTGGAGTCATAAATGACCATTTGGAGCCATCGATGACTAATTGGAGCTATCGATGACCAATTGGAACTATCGATGACCAATTGGAGCCATCGATAACCAATTGAAGCCATCGATGACCATTTGGAGCCATCGATGACCATTTGAATCCATCGTTAACAAATTGGAGCCATCGATGACCATTTGAATCCGAATAAATTGGTTGCTATCTGAAAAGTTCGGTCGGTCCGGCCAACTCACCCAACGAGCAGCAGCAGAACAGCAGCCGCAGAGCCACGCGTGAACTTCTCATCATTGAAAATTTCTTTCCTTGCATAAAATTAATGAACGAAATACAGCAGTAGTGGAGGCGCCTCTGTCAGCGGAGTGTTGCTTTTTATGCTAAATTGTGAGAGCTGGTATTGTACACCCGTTGAGTGCACCCCGTAAGAAGTGCTGCATGGCTACTTCAATTAGAAAGCTTCTGGCATCTCAAAGGCAGCTACTTCAATTCCAAACGTGACAGATGAATGTTTGCCATCATTTTAGAGTAGCCTGATAATCTCCTTGTCTTCCTTGTCAATAGCCCATGAAAAACTGAATGAGATCTGGTGTGACTTCTCCATATCTCCCCTAGCCTGTTGAAATAACAAATATTAATTCATAATTGGAAAGCAGGAAAGTGAGTGACAGACAGAAGAACAAACAGACAAACAAACGAACAAACAAACAAACAAACAAACAGACAGACAGACAGACAGACAGACAGACAGACAGACAGACAGACAGACAGACAGACAGACAGACAGACAGACAGGCAGACAGACAGACAGACAGACAGACAGACAGACAGACAGACAGACAGACAGACAGACAGACAGACAGACAGACAGACAGACAGACAGACAGACAGACAGACAGAAAGACAGACAGGCAGACAGACAGACAGACAGACAGACAGACAGACAGACAGACAGACAGACAGACAGACAGACAGACAGACAGACAGACAGACAGACAGACAGACAGACAGACAGACAGGCAGACAGACAGACAGGCAGACAGGCAGCCAGGCAAAATTGTAGCTTCTGGTATAATGGTAGCATTTAGGAAATTTCCACGAATATTCATCCTCAGTAACTCCCACGCACGGGGGGCCGTAGCCCAGCGGTAGCGCAGCTGCTCTGGTGTGCCAGAGACCCAGGCTCGATTCCAAGTGCAGTCACATAAATTTGGGGCTGAATTGGAATCTCGGCTTGGCTCTGCTCGTGCAATTAACGGCCTTGAGGGCCAAACCCCCCAAGGCGCAGTGAAGTGTACATGCCTAACGATAATATAAAGTTAGGGCCGCTGTACACTCCTGTGTGAGTGTGTGCCTGCGGACGTATCCGCGCGCTTGTATGCCTGCTCAGGGGAGTCGGCGGAATGGGCAGTAATGCCTCTCGCCGGTTGTGTGCCTATGTCGCTTAAAGTGCGCCAGGGTGCACACAACCCCCCTGCCTCTAATAAAAAAATAAAAACTCCCACACGTACAATAGTGAAAATGGAAAGTTTTACAGGTGTGTAGAAATTCAAAAGAAAGAATTTTTTCATTGCCGAGGTTCAGGCGACAGACAGCAGCTTTCAGAACTGTGTTGCGCGGTACCAGCATCCCAGCTGCAGCTAGAGCTCACTTCATCTCACCTCAATTCTCCCTTCGCTGCATTGTCTGTCCGCGTCTGCCTCTGTCTCTCCAGCCGCTCTCACAAGGATTCTGCCGCCAATTTATTGCCTTGGGGTAGGCATTTTACTGCCTGCAGGAATGCAAAAAAATAGATTAATTCTGTCAGGGAGTTCCCGATAGGAGACCGCCAGACACCGCGCTCGCTATGTTGTACTGTTTTTACAATTTGGGCCAATAGAAATTTGTTCATTTCGAGCATACATGTAGCTACATCTTTTGCTATGAAATAATTTTCTACTTTAAAATGATTTCTTGCCAGAGGCCACAAGAGTGCTTCGTGGTCGGTCTATCTGGATCTAAGAGGGCCATGTTTTAAGTCATAAAAAATTTCTCTATCTGGTTCATTGTATATTTAGAGCCAACCAATGCGTGTAACTGTGCGCGCACTGGAGCAGCCCGTGATATCGATGAGATGAAAAAGATATAAGGGGATGGGTATTGAGCTGAAATTGTGGTACTTTCCCTAAGTCTGCCTTCCAACTTAGGCCTCTAGTTGGATAAAGCCTTTAGTTTAAATGTTGATTTTTTAAAAACTCCTTGCGTATTTTTAATTATTGAAATTTAAATTCATGTACTACTAACCATGCGAGTAGTTGTGCTGCAAAATCGGTTTAAATTTATTTATTCCATTTTTAAAACATCTAAAATAAATCGATTTTTTAAGAAATCTTTAATACATGCATGTTTTTTTCAAGTGTTTTAATGTTCTAATTTGAACATCATTGTCAAATTCTGTATCTTTAAGACTACAAAACTAAGTAATAAGCAAAGCAAACTTCTTTGCTCTTTATGCAAATGCTACTAAAAGTTGAAAACATAAAGTAGACCATGTAGGATATAATCATTCACAACTAAAACAAGCAATTTTAGTGTCCGTGCTGATCCATTTTAAATATTAAATAAAACCGTAATGCTGTCTACTTAAAATACGTTGTTCGGTGTTCCGTAAGTTCTGAGCCTTCTTGCCCTAGCAAACGAACACAGTCACTCAGAGTCTTCAAAATTTTCACACTTTTCGACGTAGTCCCCTGTCAAGTCGACACACTTCTTCCAACGCAGCACGAGCTTGCGAAGGCCGTCATCGTCAGGCAGGTGAAATGGTGACCACGGAGTGATTTTTTCATTGGTCCGAAGAGGTGATAGTCGCTGGGTGCCAAATCTCCCAGTTCCCAGCGCAGATCGTCGATTGTTCTCACAGTGCGAGGCCTGGCATTGTCGTGCTGAAGGAGTGGCCGATTTTCAGCAAGTTTTTGGCGAAGCGGCCCACTTAGCAGGGTTGATTCGAGGAAATCAATGTGGATCACGCCTTCGGTGTCCCAAAAGACAGTGATCATTGTCTTTCCCGAAGATGGAGCAGAACGGGCCTTGACTGGGTGACCTTCTTCTGGCCAGCGCCACTCACGTGACTGCTCATTGGTTTCTGGATTGTAAAGCCAGGTCTTCAGTGATAATGCGTTGCCAGAATGCCTCGCCGCGTACTTCTCAACCAGAGTCATCAGGCGCTTGTACGTGTCAGCCCGTTCATGTTTCTGGTGGATGCCCAACAGTCTAGGAACCCATCGTAATGCAGAATTACGTGAACGCGTGCCACACCGATGCCACAGAAGTCAGCGATCTCGGGAACCGTGACTTGCTTGTCCTCCATCACCAGCTTGAAATCCGTATTTAGACACCCCTTATTTAAAAAAAAATCGATTAAAACACCAATGCTTCAATTCAATTAGCTAATTATTGAAATATATATGAAAATGTTGCGAAAATTTAAACTCGTCGCAATTTTGACAGCCTACCATTTTTTTCTAAAATATTACTGTTCGTAAAATTCTCGTTTTTAATAAGTACTACAAACAGGATCTCGAGATCTTTCTCCCCTACGGTATCTCTCTCTCTTTCTCTCTATTTCTCAATGGCCTGTAGCCTAAAATACAAAAAGCCCTGTGCGCTGTTTAGTACCAGCTGAAGCAGAACGGAGTTTTAAAGCTGACGGTATAAATGACGCACTGCGTGAGTAGCAGAGCGCGGAGGCGGTGGCGGGGTGGGTGGGGGGTTGGGTTGCTGCACCACCCCAGCTCACTCGAGCTGACAACCAGCTGGACTCAGAGCGTCCAATGCCTCGCCAACCCTCTCACAACTAAGAGGTCCGATCGACTCCTTCGCCTCTTCCCCCTCCCAATGCCGGAAAACGAAAAACCCGCATAGTTGCGTTTGCCTAAGCAAAATTGGCCAAGTTTGAAAAGCCAACAGCGGAGCGATCGAAAGACGGAAAAAGAAATTGCAACTCAAGGCAGCGAGGATCCTGCTGAGCCCGAGCTCAGCCTAAGAGCAGACAATCGACCAAGAGTCTTCTGATGAGGAACTCGGCATGAGGTTTGAAGTGTTAATTGTGCTCAGTATCTTAGTAGAGCAGTATAGCCAGTATAGTAGTATAGTGGTAGAACAGAATAGTAGAGTAGAGTAGAGTAGAGTAGAGTAGAGTAGAGAGTAGATTAGAGTAGAATAGATTAGAGTAGAGTAGAGTAGAGTAGAGTATAGAGTAGAGTAGAGTATAGAGTAGATTAGCTTAGATTAGAGTAGAGTAGAGTAGAGTAGAGTAGAGTATAGTAGAGTATAGAGTAGAGTAGAGTAGAGTAGAGTAGAGTATAGAGGAGAGTAGGGCGAGATTAGAGTAAACTAGAGTAGAGAAATGTAAAGTAGAGTAGCACTATTAGTAGCAGAAATAAATACCCCCGCCTCCCCTTCCCCAGAGCGGTCCCGAAGCCTCGCAGCGACCCGTCGCTCAATCATCTCCACGACAGCGGCGTCGCAGTCGACCAAGCCGGCGTAGCTGGCGGCGGGCGCAGCGGCAGCGCCATCATCGTCGGCAGCCGGCGGCTCCGGAAGCGCCGCGAGTTGGACAGCAGCCGGAACCGACGAACCGCCGGCTCCACCGACCAGCAGACGCGTTACAGGGCCTCCACGGCACTGCTGTTGGGCTCGTCGACCTCCTCACTGTCCAGCCTCACCGACTGCTCGGAATCGGCCAAGCAGCGCCCAGGGCCGCCCACAGCCTACGAGCTGCTCCGCTCCTGCTGCCTGGACTTCCGCTGGCTGCTCAGCATCAGCCTGGCCTGTCTGGCCGTCTGTCTGTGCGCCGGCCTCTTAGGCCTGCACGCCTCCCTGGCGGGGCGGCTGACGGCCCTGACAGCCAAGTGCGTCAACGCCGAGCACCAGGCAAGCACGAGCTCAGTCTGAGCACAGTTTTTTTACTTGCATGTTTTTACTGCTAAAACTACTACTACTACTACTACTACTACTACTACTACTACTACTACTACTACTACTACTACTACTACTACTACTACTACTACTACTACTACTACTACTACTACTACTACTACTACTACTACTACTACTACTACTACTACTACTACTACTACTACTACTACTACTACTACTACTACTACTACTACTACTACTACTACTACTACTACTACTACTACTACTACTACTACTACTACTACTACTACTACTACTACTACTACTACTACTACTACTACTACTACTACTACTACTACTACTACTACTACTACTACTACTACTACTACTACTACTACTACTACTACTACTACTACTACTACTACTACTACTACTACTACTACTACTACTACTACTACTACTACTACTACTACTACTACTACTACTACTACTACTACTACTACTACTACTACTACTACTACTACTACTACTACTACTACTACTACTACTACTACTACTACTACTACTACTACTAGGTGTCGGGCCTCACCGAGGACATGCACCGCTTGCACAGTCTGCTGAACGCTTGGCGCCTCAACGCCACGGCTCAGGCGGAGTCGATCGTTCGGCTGCGTCTCTCCGTGCTCAGCCTGCAGCGCCAGGTGGCCCAGCTGTACGCGGCCAGACGGCAACTAGCTCAGGTGGGCCCGCTGCGCGACAAGGTGCGCAAGCTGGTGCAGGACAGTGCAGACCGTGGCGCCGCCATTGCACGGCTGGAGCGAAGCCAGCGGATCATGCGCTCTGCCTTGACGACCAATTCTGGGCCCTGAGCTGCCGCTGACTTGGAATTGACTACATCTGGATTGTTTTTTGGGAAGATTTATCACCTTACTCAGTGGGATTGGCTGAGTGGAAGAGGGAGAATTATCCCCGAACTCAATGGGATGGGGAAAAGTGGAAGAGGGAGATTTATCCCCGAACTCAATGGGATGGGGAAAAGTGGAAGAGGGAGATTTATCCCCGAACTCAATGGGAAGGGGAAGAGTGGAAGAGGGAGATTTATCCCCGAACTCAAAGGGAAGGGGAAAAGTGGAAGAGGGAGATTTATCCCCGAACTCAATGGGAAGGGGAAGAGTGGAAGAGGGAGATTTATCCCCGAACTCAATGGGAAGGGGAAGAGTGGAAGAGGGAGATTTATCCCCGAACTCAATGGGAAGGGGAAGAGTGGAAGAGGGAGATTTATCCCCGAACTCAATGGGAAGGGGAAAAGTGGAAGAGGGAGATTTATCCCCGAACTCAATGGGATGGGGAAAAGTGGAAGAGGGAGATTTATCCCGAACTCAATGGGAAGGGGAAGAGTGGAAGAGGGAGATTTATCCCGAACTCAATGGGAAGGGGAAAAGTGGAAGAGGGAGATTTATCCCCGAACTCAATGGGATGGGGAAAAGTGGAAGAGGGAGATTTATCCCGAACTCAATGGGAAGGGGAAGAGTGGAAGAGGGAGATTTATCCCGAACTCAATGGGAAGGGGAAGAGTGGAAGAGGGAGATTTATCCCCGAACTCAATGGGATGGGGAAAAGTGGAAGAGGGAGATTTGTCTCCCAAATTAATGAGACCGGAAAGCAGAAAGGCAGCCAATGGACAAGATTATCCCATCGCCCGATTTAGATGTTTAGTAGAGGGATTTTCTTAAACAGTGTCGATTCGTTCCTTAGTTTTGCAATTCATTACCTATATGGAGTAGCAGGTAACTAAGACTTGCGATTGAACCATTGAACCGCCCTTTTATTGCCTCCGCCTACCTGTAGAATAACTTATTTTTGTTTGCTCAGTCCGAGACTAAATTTTTTACTTAAATAAGTAAACTTGCACGTACATCAATAGAAGTAGACTTTGAACTTTTCGTTTTTATGTCGAGAAAACCGATTATTATTATTATTAAGAAGCGTTTGTTCGGACAAAGATTCTTAGCTTAGATGCTAAGGTTCGATATGGATTGGCCGCTAAAATATCCGCTTATTGAGGCAAAAAACATCAGGGATAAGGCAAGGAAACAAGCAGAAAGGAATATTCTTGTACTCGTAGTTACGCTCTTATATAAGTCAGCGCAAGGCAACTCTGAAGTCTGGTTCGGGTTGTAAGTCATCTTGGTTGGGTCTGCGCAACCCAACCTCAGTGCTGCGAGCGCCGGTTCTGGCCTTCAAAGAACATGAAGTCCTGCAATGATGTGGGTGCGATCTGTCTCACTGTCTGTCTGTCTGTCTGTCTGACTGTCTGACTGTCTGTCAGTCATGGAGCCTGTCTGTCTGTCTGACTGTCTGACTGTCTGTCTGTCTGTCTGACTGTCTGACTGTCTGTCTGTCATGGAGCCTGTCTGTCTGTCTTAGTGTCTGTCTGTCTGTCTGTCTGTCTGTCTGTCTGTCTGTCTGTCTTAGTGTCTGTCTGTCTGTCTGTCTGTCTGTCTGTCTGTCTGTCTGTCTGTCTGTCTGTCTGTCTGTCTGTCTGTCTGTCTGTCTGTCTGTCTGTCTGTCTGTCTGTCTGTCTGTCTGTCTGTCTGTCTGTCTGTCTGTCTGTCTGTCTGTCTGTCTGTCTGTCTGTCTGTCTGTCTGTCTGTCTGTCTGTCTGTCTGTCTGTCTGTCTGTCTGTTTGTCTGTCTATCAGAGCTGCCATCTCACGATCAGAAAGCAGGCTGCCAGAACCACAGCTTTGATCTTGACGCTCAAATCTCGCGGAAAAGTGATGCCAAAGTTGTCAACGTCCGTGAAGTACTCCTGCAGCAGGTTGGTCCACTGCTTGGACACCCGGCCCACCTCCGTGCTGCCATCGTGCGACCTCAGCTGGAGTGAATTGTTGTTGACGAGGTGAAAATACAAAAGAATGGAATACCATAAATGGAATATACCTGGTATCAATCAACGGAGTGATGCATATCAGTGCAGTGGAAAAAAAATAGAAACTGTGCATAGATCGAGACGGAGTGAAAATTTGTATTGAGTGGGAAGGAGGGTAGAGAATAGAATGCAGAGAGGGTGAATATTTTGGCGGGTGTGAAAGTACCAATAATGTGAATTATGTGAAGCTAATTGTTGCGAGAGACAAGAAGAGGCAGAAAATATCAATACGTACATGTATAGAGTGAAAATCTACCCCTAGATAGAAGAAGGCAGGCACAAAGTGAAGACAACCAACATATAGAAAATTCCAGGGCAAAATATTCAATTAAGCAAATTGGTCTTTCACACTCTGATACTCAAATAGCTGAAAGGGAACAGCTAGCAGCGCTTAACCGACGCACTGAGCGTTCCAGAAATAAGAGGAAAGCAGTTTTCACTTCAAAGCGGGGCCTTTCAAACCAACCCGATAGATGCACACTGCACCAACCCGACAGATGCACACTGCACCAACCCGATAGATGCACACTGCACCAACCCGACAGATGCACACTGCACCAACCCGATAGATGCACACTGCACCAACCCGATAGATGCACACTGCACCAACCCGATAGATGCACACTGCACCAACCGATAGCTGCACACTGCACCAACCTGATAGATGCACACTGCACCAACCCGATAGATGCACACTGCACCAACCTGATAGATGCACACTGCACCAACCCGATAGCTGCACACTGCACCAACCTGATAGATGCACACTGCACCAACCTGATAGATGCACACTGCACCAACCCGATAGCTGCACACTGCACCAACCTGATAGATGCACACTGCACCAACCTGATAGATGCACACTGCACCAACCCGATAGCTGCACACTGCACCAACCTGATAGATGCACACTGCACCAACCTGATAGATGCACACTGCACCAACCCGATAGCTGCACACTGCACCAACCTGATAGATGCACACTGCACCAACCTGATAGATGCACACTGCACCAACCTGATAGATGCACACTGCACCAACCCGATAGATGCACACTGCACCAACCCGATAGCTGCACACTGCACCAACCTGATAGATGCACACTGCACCAACCCGATAGATGCACACTGCACCAACCTGATAGATGCACACTGCACCAACCCGATAGCTGCACACTGCACCAACCTGATAGATGCACACTGCACCAACCTGATAGATGCACACTGCACCAACCCGATAGCTGCACACTGCACCAACCTGATAGATGCACACTGCACCAACCTGATAGATGCACACTGCACCAACCCGATAGCTGCACACTGCACCAACCTGATAGATGCACACTGCACCAACCTGATTGATGCACACTGCACCAACCCGATAGATGCACACTGCACCAACCCGATAGATGCACACTGCACCAACCCGATAGATGCACACTGCACCAACCCGATAGATGCACACTGCACCAACCCGATAGATGCACACTGCACCAATCCGATAGATGCACACTACACTCCCCACCCACTTCTCAGCTCACAGTGAAAGGTATATCGTCTCCGGGGCAGTAGCACTTGGTGTAGATGGGCCCCTCCGCCACCAGCACAGTAGCGTCGGCCTCGTCCTTGATTTGATAGACCGGGCGGCAGCCGCCGTAGGCCTGCACAACCCGTCCGATGTAGCAGCCTGGCGGCGACTCTACTGACACTTCGTCGAAGCAGCAGTTGGCGCAGGAGCAGACCTGGTGACAGCAGACGCACTTGTAGGGCCTAGAGATGCGCAGCACCTCGTTGCCCTGGTAGTCCTCGACAAACAGCTCGAATGAGCGCTGCGGTCCACAGCACTGGCGAACGCAGTTGTCAGAAGCTGCTTGATCGGAGAGAACACGTTGAGGAAACAGTGACGTAGTGTAATTGACATGACATGCAGTATGCAGCTATCGGGCTGGTGCAGTGTGCATCTATCGGGTTGGTGCATCTGTCGGGTTGGTGCAGTGTGCATCTTTCGGCTTGGTGCATCTATCGTGTTGGTGCAGTGTGCATCTTTCGGGTTGGTAAATCTATCGGGTTGGTGCATCTATCGGGTTGGTGCATCTATCGGTTGGTGAATCTATCGGGTTGGAGCAGTGTGGATCTATCGAGTTGGTGCAATGTGCATCTATCAGGTTGGAGCAGTGTGGATCTATCGGGTTGGTGCAGTGTGCATCTGTCGGGTTGGAGCAGTGTGGATCTATCGGATTGGTGCAATGTGCATCTATCAGGTTGGAGCAGTGTGGATCTATCGGGTGGGTGCAGTGTGCATCTGTCGGGTTGGTGCATCTATCGAGTTGGTGCAGTGTGCATCTGTCGGGTTCAAAGCTACCAAATCAAATTAGGCTTGCCGCCGCGAAGCCTCAAGGAGCGCACTCACACTCTCTAGCAAAGAACACCTGCTGTCCAGTGGAGTTCTGCACGCTGTACCTGTTCTGCATCTCGAAGCCCGAAATGACTGCAAACAAAGGCGGCATGTTTCGGGTAAGTGTTTGCTCATCAAAGCCAAAATTCAAGCCCTAAGGTCAGTCCGTTGGCGAATACGAACCCTCGAAAGTTTCCTTCTTCTGCTTGATGATGAGCTGGTCGAGCTGGCTCAGGTACTCGAGACCACGCGGACAGCCGGGCAGCATCGAAGCCTCCCCGAGAGGCCGCTCCATCCAGGGCGCCTCCGTGCCCCGCCTGTGGCGCCTGCTGCCCCGATGACCGCCAAGTGCGTTGCCAACCGGCTGTATGCGGTTGCTGTCCATGGATGGCGAGAGCGGATACACTGCAGAAGAGCAAGCAGGTCAAATCCTGTGCTGCGCAGGCTTTCGATGCAATCTGTCGACTTAAATGTTTGCCTGCCTTGAGCACTTCTCTTCCTCTACTGTCTCTCTCCCGTCGCCATCGGAGTTGCTTTGTATCCGCGCATCCATTGCACAAGTGCAGCAACTGTCAGGTCTGGCAGTCAGGCACTGGCAGGTCGAAAGAGAGAGAGAGAGAGAGAGAGAGAAATTCAATTTCGCGATGCTATTTCTAGACAGAATATTCGGAAGCCCATGCGCAGTTTTGTTGATTTCATTTCACGAAAAAATTATTCATTGTTCATCGCTGTAAATGTTCGAGTGGAAGCTGCAGGGCCAGACAGATCGGCGTTTTTTAATTCGAACTAATTGAATGCAATAGTCTGAATGTTAGGGTGAGTAGGGTGAGTATTGTGAGCAGGGTGAGTATTGTGAGCAGGGTGAGTATTGTGAGCAGGGTGAGTATTGTGAGCAGGGTGAGTATTGTGAGCAGGGTGAGTATTGTGAGCAGGGTGAGTATTGTGAGCAGGGTGAGTATTGTGAGCAGGGGGAGCAAGGTGAGTATTGTGAGCAGGGTGAGTATTGTGAGCAGGGTGAGTATTGTGAGCAGGGTGAGCAGGGTGAGTATTGCGAGCAGGGTGAGCAGGGTGAGCAGGGTGAGCAGGTGAGCACATAATCCAGTTTTATGTTGCATTTTACACCTGCCTTTCAAAGGAACAAACATCTTGTATGAAACACATTAGAATACCAATGTTTTATTTATTTTTAATGTTAAAATTCACTTACTTTTCATTATGATTCTTTTTTCACCAAAAATTGGATACTAGCTACTGTAAGTAGGCACAAGGTCGCTAAAGATTTGTATTTTGATAAAATTTGATTTCATTACGTTTCTCTTGTCGAAATACTGCACAATATGGAAATGCAAAAAGAGGCGCATCTAGCCATATTTTCCGATTGAGTCGAGTCTACTCTAGCCTGAGATTCTTTGATTATTAGTTTTTGGGAAACTGAATATTTTCTATTCTCTATTTAAAACATAAATGGTCCCAATAAAGACTCAAATTAAGGACGAAAAATTGTTTGGCAGTTGCAGCCAGTCAATAAGTCCTAAAACTGGTTATTGCACTTTTTCAAATGGTAAGAGACTAATTTTTAAATTGTTTTTTTCCGTTGCTATCAACACTGGGTGTGCATTTTTGCAGCGAGCAACGGGGCTAAGAATTAACCGTGGTCACACAGGAAGGCCTGCACAGTGTGAAGTTGCTGCACTGCACACAATCCGTCAGTCTGGCTGTCTGTCTGCAGTGCCATGAGTGCAGGGCAGCAATAGCTGCAGGGTTGAGTGCTTTTGCCTCATCCATAATTTTCAATGAAGCCCAGAGTAAAAAAGCATGGCATGGGAGCCGCACCTTGCCTATTGCATACGGCAGTTTCCTATTGAATCTCTCTTGTGAAGACATTCCACCCTATTATATCGCTGCAGATTCAACTCCGCCTCACTGTGCGCAACGCTGGCCCAAGGAGATCTTATAGAATCTGGAGTAGCCACATCGGCTAACTAACTAAACTTCTACAGCTCATATTGGAGTCGCACTCCAGACTCTATTTATAGATGAAGATCGCCCTCGCCGAGCGGCCGGAGGGTCTGCTAGTCTTTTTTCACGATACAGAGAATGCAGCACAGACAATGTTCTTTCAATTTGTTTTTTTCATCTCTCTCTCTCTCTCTCTCTCCATATCCATCTCTAAACCTTTGCACCTGGCTACTCAAGAAAATAGCATTCGCTCAGCAGCTATTGTGTCTTTTGGCATCAACCGAGAGACGGAGGAGTGAAGGGGCGAGCAAAGAAGCTGCTCAACCAATTGAGGGTTGCCAGCCAGAGAAAAAATGCTTCTCTCCCTGCTGACGTCAAAGCTCAAATAGGCCAACGTGCCAAGCAAGCTGTTTAAGATATTTTCGCAACTAGCACGCTCTCTGCCAGTTCATTTTTCCCAAACTGACTGGTGCAAAAGTTGAATTTCGAACGTGTTGACCTTCTTTTACTTGGCTGATTCGGACACTGAATCCGAATGGCACCCAACGGAGTCAGTGACCGAAGCGCTAGGCTCCCGCGCTTGATCATGATCAGAATTCTGCTGCTAGTTGCTATGCAGGCCACTCTGTTCCCAGGTAAGAGTGCGCATCAAATTTCCGTATCCGCGTGCCTTTGTTGGTTGTTGATTTTTAACCAATTAATCTTAAGTAGATGCTTGCGAACGCACTACGCTCGTATTGTCGAGAAAAGTTGAATTTTCTTGATGGATGGATTTAATGGGATTATGGAGGAAGTTTTCGGAGCAAGTGCGACCCCCTTTTTTTCTGATTCTGTCGGGGATAATATGGATGGATTTAATGGGATTATGGAGGAGGTTAAAAAATTTGTCCCAAAAGCCCCCTCATGCCTTCTACTCAACAGAGTTCTGATGACTGCTCACCAAAAGTTTTTAAGAAGCAAAACTTTTCCATCTTCGATGCTGCTTCAAGGACCACTAGAAGTTACCATTATATCATTAAATCAGTTAGAAACCCTGGTCTGCTAAATTGTTGCAAGCTTTGATGAATATAGTAACTGTATGTACATATAAGCATGACAAGTTTTAAACGATCTGCAAGGACTTGCGTGTAATGATATAAATAAGTTTTACTTTAAATGTGCAGCTTTAACAGGTTAAAGCCTTAAAAATTACACACAAATCTATTTTGGAGCTAGTTCAGGTTTCCCAATCGAATCGAATATCAAATTGCCATCGATCTACTTTAAAAACAATATCGACACATTTCAGGTACTGCATTTGCCCAGCTAGCCTGGGATACATTCAGCCCAGCTCAGCAGACGTACCCAACCGCCACCGTCACGATAGACGAAAACATGGCGGCTACCACAACGGTGCTGACAATAACCACCACAGGGGCCACGGGCACCGTGACCTATTCGATTGCATCATCAACGACGGCTGCATTCACCATCGGGGCTTCCACAGGCGTGATTACGGTGAACGATGCGTCACTGCTTGACAGAGAAGCGATCTCCTTTATTGACTTGGTTCTGCAGGCGGTAGACACGTCTCCAGCAACGGTCTCAACTACAGTTCGGATCGATCTGAAAGATGTGAACGAGATTGCTCCAACTTTTTCGTCGACTTCAACTTACAGCGTTACCATCAGCGAAAGTGAGTCGAATTGGCGCAAATTCTATAAAAATATTTGGATATGAGTTACACAAAGTAAACTTTGTCATTATTCCAGGTGCCACAGTGGGTACAACAATCCAAGCTCTAACGGTGACGGACACGGACAGCGCCGCGACAAACGTTGCGTGCACCATCAGCTCAGGTGACCCGGACGGCAAGTTCCAGTTTCGGTCGGACAATCAAACCATCGAGCTGAAGGCCGCCATCGAGCCGGACTCGCCGACAAACAACAGCTTAACTTACACGCTCACCATCGTCTGCTATGACAATTTCAATGGTGTCTACAGCGGCGGCTCGCTCGCGTCGACTGGCACAGTGTCTGTCTCCGTGACGCCAGTGAATGACAACTCACCGACCTGGGGAACGTTCACTCCGGCTCTTGCTACTCCAATTACTACGATTGATGAGAATCTGGCCAGTGGAACCATCTTTACCGCCGCTGCCTCGGATGTGGACTACGGAACTGACGGAGTCGTGACATTCAGCTTCTCGACAGTCAAGTTCAACACTGGAGCGGATGCCAGCGCTTTGTTCACGATTGGCTCCTCAAGTGGAGTAGTGTCCAGGACTGCAGCGACCACCCCGGCTCTCGACAGAGAGACATACAGCCACGTTGAGTTCGTTGTGCTAGCGATGGACAGCCCGACGGTTACAGCCGATCGGTTGACGATTACTCAGACAGTTCAAGTCAATCTCAAGGATGTAAACGAATTTACACCGGTATTCGACCCTTCAACTGGGCTATATAACGTTTCTTTCTCAGAGAGTGAGTGCTCATACTAGTTAACTATTCTTTTGGAAAACGCAACTCCTATGCATTTTATAAGACCATTTACAAATACCGGTGGTAGTAAAGGACGTGACATTTCAAAGTCATGAAATCTATAATGCATTAGCAAGAATTGGCCCTCCCACATAGAATAAATCCAATATGCATATGATGAGTTTAATTGGGGATTGCTTTATGTACATGTACAAGGTTGTTCATTCTAGTTTTTTGTAGAATGCCAGGGACCTCTGTGATACAGGATACCATTTCATGTATACCATAGATATCCATGATAAAAGGTATGCATAACATTAAATAAGATTTTACCACGCACAGCTATCATTATTTGTTTTCCATTTTCAAGTGATATTTGGAATTCTTCTCAAAGGTGAGAAAATTGCCAATATTTTAAAGCGAAACACCTGGACCTTTAGATATGTTTTCCTTCATTAGAGGTGCTACTTCCACTTACTAACCAGTGGTTTCCGATAATTTAATCGTCCTTAATTTATTGACGCACAATCGTTATTCCTCAGCCGCTCCCGCCGGGACTCTGGTCCTAAACGTATCCGTGAGCGACCCGGACTTCTCGCGCACGGCCATATCCTGCACAATCACATCCGGGAACACGCTGGATCGATTTCAAATGCGCGCGGATGGTACATCGTTGGAGCTGAAAACGCAGATCGAGCCGGATTCGCCCACCTCTGATCCTATAAACTATGTTCTTACCCTTTCCTGCGCGGATAATACTGCCGGTACTTACTCGGGCGGTCAGAAGTCCTCGACTGGAACGGTTACAGTTTGGGTCGAATATAACAATGACTACTCCCCAGTTTGGTCCACGTTTAGCCCGGCGTGGACATCGGCGACTACTCCGATTTCTACCATTCTGGAGAATCTGGCCGTGAATCAGACTGTATTTACAGCCAGCGCAACAGACGACGACGCTGGAGACGATGGTCTAGTCGTCTACAGCATCTCAGGCGCAGTCGCGGAGAATGGGTCCTCAGTGATGGAGGCTTTCGCTATTAACGGTTCCAGTGGGGCAGTCAGCATAGCTAATTCTACAGTGCTCGATCGCGAAGGCTACAGCTATGTTGATGTCACTGTAGAGGCTCGCGACTCGCCTGCATCTGGCACGACCTACACTATCACGCAGACAGTTCGAATCGGAATATCGGATTATAACGAATTCCCGCCGGCTTTCACGCCTTCAACTGGACTTTACACACCTGCGATACCAGAAAGTGAGTATAGCTACTGGTTTACAGACAGGTTTTCAACATCAGCTCTGCATCAAAAAGGGGTTTGTAGCTTAGTTAAGAGGTTGTAGCCTAGTGAAGGGGTTGTAGCCTTGTAGTGAAGGGATTGTAGCCTAGTAGTGAAAGGGTTGTAGCTTAGTGAAGGGGTTGTAGCCTTGTAGTGAAGGGATTGTAGCCTAGTAGTGAAAGGGTTGTAGCCTAGTGAAGGGGTTCTAGCCTAGTGAAGGGGTTGTAGCCTAGTGAAGGGGTTGTAGCCTAGTAGTGGAGGGGTTGTAGCCTAGTGAAGGGTTTGTAGCCTAGTGAAGGGGTTGTAGCCTAGTGAAGGGGTTGTAGCCTAGTGAAGGGGTTGTATCCTAGTGAAGGGGTTGTAGCCTAGTGAATGGGTTGTAGCCTAGTGAAGGGGTTGTAGCCTAGTGAAGTTGTAGTCTAGTGAAGGGGTTGTAGCCTAGTGAAGGGGTTGTATCCTAGTGAAGGGGTTGTAGCCTATTAGTGAAAGGGTTGTAGCCTAGTGAAGGGGTTGTAGCCTAGTGAAGGGGTTGTAGCCTAGTGAAGGGGTTGTATCCTAGTGAAGGGGTTGTAGCCTAGTGAAGGGGTTGTAGCCTTGTAGTGGAGGGATTGTAACCTATTAGTGAAAGGGTTGTAGCCTAGTGAAGGGGTTGTAGCCTAGTGAAGGGGTTGTATCCTAGTGAAGGGGTCGTAGCCTAGTGAAGGGGTTGTATCCTAGTGAAGGGGTTGTAGCCTAGTGAAGTTGTAGCCTAGTGAAGGGGTTGTATCCTAGTGAAGGGGTTGTAGCCTAGTGAAGTTGTAGTCTAGTGAAGGGGTTGTAGCCTTGTAGTGAAGGGATTGTAACCTATTAGTGAAAGGGTTGTAGCCTAGTGAAGGGGTTGTAGCCTAGTGAAGGGGTTGTAGCCTAGTGAAGGGGTTGTAGCCTAGTGAAGGGGTTGTAGCCTAGTGATGGGGTTGTATCCTAGTGAAGGGGTTGTAGCCTATTAGTGAAAGGGCTGTAGCCTAGTGAAGGGGTTGTAGCCTAGTGAAGGGGTTGTAGCCTAGTGAAGGGGTTGTATCCTAGTGAAGGGGTTGTAGCCTAGTGAAGGGGTTGTAGCCTTGTAGTGAAGGGATTGTAACCTATTAGTGAAAGGGTTGTAGCCTAGTGAAGGGGTTGTAGCCTAGTGAAGGGGTTGTAGCCTAGTGAAGGGGTTGTATCCTAGTGAAGGGGTCGTAGCCTAGTGAAGGGGTTGTATCCTAGTGAAGGGGTTGTAGCCTAGTGAAGGGGTTGTAGCCTAGTGATGGGGTTGTATCCTAGTGAAGGGGTTGTAGCCTTGTAGTGAAAGGGCTGTAGCCTAGTGAAGGGGTTGTAGCCTAGTGAAGGGGTTGTAGCCTAGTGAAGGGGTTGTATCCTAGTGAAGGGGTTGTAGCCTAGTGAAGGGGTTGTAGCCTTGTAGTGAAGGGATTGTAACCTATTAGTGAAAGGGTTGTAGCCTAGTGAAGGGGTTGTAGCCTAGTGAAGGGGTTGTAGCCTAGTGAAGGGGTTGTAGCCTGGTGAAGGGGTTGTAGCCTAGTGAAGGGGTTGTAGCCTAGTAGTGGAGGGGTTGTAGCCTAGTGAAGCTGTAGCCTAGTGAAGGGGTTGTAGCCTTGTAGTGAAGGGATTGTAACCTATTAGTGAAGGGGTTGTAGCCTAGTGAAGGGGTTGTATCCTAGTGAAGGGGTTGTAGCCTAGTGAAGTTGTAGCCTAGTGAAGAGATTGTAGCCTCGTGGTTAGAGCGTTGGACTCTCAGCTTGTAGGTCAGGGGTTCGATTCCCGATCCAACTGAAACAATTTGTGTCCTTGAGCAAGACACTTAACTCTGCATTGCTTCAGTTCACCCAGCTGTAAAATGGGTGCCAGCATTAGTTGAGGTAATTGAGGGTGGGTGTGGCGACCTCCCAGTCCTTGGACTGAACAGCTGTACGTAGCCTTCAGATGCGCCGCACAATAGCTGCGGCTGAGCTGTCGGTTGCACATCTGCTCATTAGGGCAGGTGTAATGTACAAGTACATATAGTATTATTCGTATATGTACCTGTGTGCGTAAATTAATTTGTAATTCTTTTAAACGTGTCCCAAATTCCAGCCACGACAGCGGGCACCGCAGTGCAGACTATTGTTGCCACGGACCCGGACTACTCGAATACAGCAGTTGTGTGCGCCATTGCCGCTGGTAACAGTCTGAATCGGTTTGCAATCAACACGGCCGATAAGAAGCTTGTAGAGACCGCCTCCGTCATTCAGCCGGACAAGCCCACCCTCGATCCCACCATCTACCTTCTAACCGTGCACTGCGCCGATATGAACAACGGCACCCTGGGAACTCCAGTGCTGACATCGACAGCCTACATCACGGTCAATGTGACCCTCGTCAACGATTACGATCCGACAATCACCCTGAACTCGACAACGATGGTGATCCCGGAAGACACGTCAGTATCCAGTTTCATTGTCAGTGTGACTGCGGACGACTTGGACTATGGAAACGACGGTACTTTCACCATATCGCTGAGTCCAACAACACCGTTCGCGTAAGTTTCTTGCTTCTACGTCGAAATCCTAAAATTTCTCCTTAGATTAATATTAGTTTAGCAATATTTCTCCATCCAACGCATTTCACATTGGGAAGTTCAACTTCCTTCTCGCTTTTCCTGATGCCTAAGCTTTCAAGTCTCAAGCGGCAGATGAAATCGTTGGAGAATGCTGATCGAAGCACGAATACCAGAGAAGCGGCTTTGATTAGGAGCCAAATTCACATTGTTTTCGTTCTCAGCGATTGGGTAGATTAGAAAAGCAGCATTAGGACCAGTAATACGAGCTACTGAATTTAGAACTCGTTTCTACATGTAGAGTCGTGCACACAAGTCGTGCACACAAGGCTTATGCGCTTGAATTGAGTTATTACGCGTTCGATTAATTTCAGTTTAACCGGAGACCGAACAAAGCTTCTGCTGACAGAGGCTCTAGACAGGGAAACCAAGGATTCGTACGTGATTGAAATGAGGGCACTGGATCAGGGGTCTCCAGCTAGGAGCAGCACCACAACGTTGACAGTCAGCATAACTGACGTCAATGATAACACACCTGTGTGCAGTCCCAACACGTATAATGTCAGCGTCACCGCGGACAGTGCAGCCACCCTAGTGGCAAGCATTCCTTGCACCGATGCCGATCTGGGTGACAACCAGCTACTGGCCTATTCTTTTCTGTCGGGGGACACGCGAAATCTGACCCTTTCGTCTACCACTGGTAAGTCAGCGAGTTTTGCTTAAAAAAATTATAACACAATCTATATTCAACTCATATTGATAATTGGTCACATGACTTATCCAGGTGCCTTGACAACAACCTTTCTAACGTACGATTCCGCGGCGCCGTCCAAAACTCTGGTGATCACTGTGCGCGACAGCGCGACACCCGCCTCGGCGCAGCGCACAGCGACCGTCACAGTCACCGTGCACGTGCTGCCAAGAAACCTAGGCCCGCCAGTATGGGGAACATTCAACCCGCCGTGGATAAGTGCCACTACCGCAATCAACTCGGTATCGGAGAATGCCGACGAAGGATTCGCAGTGTTCACCGCGGTTGCTATTGACTACGACTCCGGGCCAGACGGTCAGGTGATCTACAGTCTGGCCTCAGTAACCGGTACGGACGGCTCTACCAGCGTAGATCTCAGCTCCGTATTTAATATCTCCAGCAGCTCTGGCCAGGTGCAGGTCAAGACTAAAGGCATCCTTGACCGAGAGGCGACGCCAGCCTACACCTACATCAACTTCGTTGTACAGGCGCGAGATAATCCCACCACTGGGACTCCAAACAGCATCATCCAGACTGTGCGGGTTGACGTTACGGACTTCAATGAGTTGGACCCAACGTTCACTGGCGATCCATTCTCTGCGACGCTTGTCGAAGGTAATTGGATAAATACAATGCAAAAAATTACCGTATGAAGACAAAAGTATTCACTAGTGCTTCAAGTAAAAAATGACTGAAACTTAATACCCGAAATTCAGATTCCGCCGCTGGAACTCTGGTGAAACAGATGGTTGTTTCCGATCCAGACAGCTCCAACACGATAATTACCTGCCAGATCACCAGTGGCAACGATCTTAGCTTGTTCCGCACAAACTCCGCAAACTCAACAATCATCGAACTGAACACGGCCATCGATCCGGACAGGCCAAAAAACCATCCGCTTAGCTACCTGCTCATCGTCACGTGCTTGGATAATAATGGTGCTGGCAGTTACAGGACAGCAACAGCCAACCTCTCCGTAACCATCACTACAACCAACGATCACACTCCAGTCGTATCGATACCGATTGGCAGTAGCATTACCTTGCCTGAAACCCAGGCTATCGGTGACGTTGCTGATATTAGCGTTGTTGACCAAGACTACGGAACCGACGGCACAGTTGCGTGCTCGATAGCGCCTACTGGCACTTTTGGGTAAGTTTTGACAGGGGAAATTTTTTGGCTTCAATTTCCACCCATGAGGATCAACTCCGAAGGCAGAGTGTACATGTCTGACAAATAGAAAGTCAAGACCGCTGTACACCCTGTGGGAGCGTGTGTATAATTGCGTGCCTGAGTACAGTACACTTGTGCTCAGGAGTCAGCGGAATGTGCAGGATCGCATCACCGCTGGTCTTGGGGCGATTTAGCCAAAGATGTTATGTCAGAGTTTCCATATATATACACACATAGACGTATTGTATCACGCTTCGTATAATAAAAATAATTTAAAATTCATTAAACTATTGCAGGCTAACTGGCTGCACTAAGCTAACGCTCGTCTCAGGCTTGGACTATCCAACGGCCAGCTCCTACTCGCTAACTATCACGGCTGTCGATAGCGGGCAACGCCGAGAACTGGCAGCGTCGTGGTGACAGTGACAGTGACCGACGTGAATCGCTACACGCCGTCCTGTTCGCCGGCGACTTACTCGGCTTCTGTATTGGAAACAGCAGCCAGCTTCCCAACGGCTCTGACGCCAGCCACAACCATCACCTGCACAGATGGGGATGGCAACGGGGTTTACTATCAGCTAGTAGACAGTTCTGTACCTTTCTCCGTAAACAACTTGACAGGTGTCCTATCCCTCAACGGGCCAGTTGACTACGATAGCGCAGTACAAACGTATACGATACTTATTCGAGCGTTGATCCGGCTGACTCATCCAAATCGGGTCTGGCTACAGCAACTGTGGCTGTGACTGCCGCTAACGAGTTCACGCCGACGTTTCCTACGGCCACTGTCACGCTGTCGGTGTATGAGACCGTAGCCAGCTCCACGACGATAACGACATTCGCGGCGACCGATGCTGACTACTCACCGCATGCGATCACCAGCTACGCGATCGCATCAGGCAACACTGGCGGGATGTTTGCAATCAGTAACGCTGGTGTCATCACGGTGGCTTCAGGCATGACGATCGATTACGAAGCTGTCTCCGGAAGTTCGCCCTATGTTTTGCAGATTGTGGCAACAGATGGTGGAGGCCTAACAGGTACAGGGACGATTAGTATCGTTATCCTGGACTCGAACGACCTGCCTCCAGTCTTTAGCCCAGCAAACTACTCCGCCAGTGTCCCCGAGGCTCGGCTGCAGGTACCACCGTCACCACGGTAACCGCCACTGACGGCGACACGCGCCTGAACAATAACAACAAGATATTGTACTCCAAGCTAACTGGAGACTCGGCGGGCTATTTCAGTGTCAATTCTACCAATGGATTAATATTAACAACTGGTAATATACTGAACTACGACACCGTAACGCAAGTGGTCTTCACGGTGAGCATAACTATTTTTAATTTTTATAATTTCCGACGATACATTGTATTCATAAAGATTAGATGTTAAATTATAAACCATCAGACATACAGTTTATGTAGCTATTATACAAATAATCCAGTAGATTTATCTGAGGCCATATATTACTTATGTTAGAAACGATTCTACAGTAAGAATCGAGTTTAGGTATTCTACAGAAAAGTGGTAAAAAAATCGAATTACAGGTCACAGCAGTGGATGGCAACGGTGCTGGACCACACACTGCCACAACTACAGTCACAGTCGCTGTTACGGATGTAAATTTACACGCACCAAGCTGCAGTCCAGCACAGTCACGGTGAATAACATCCGTGAAGACGTTACAGTTGGTACTGCTCTCACCAGTCTGACTTCGCCGGTTGTGATTTGCACTGATGGCGATGCCAAAGACACCCTGACCTACACAATGAGTGCCAGTGCATCTGACAGCCACTTTGCAGTCAATCCGACCAGCGGCGCAATCACTGTGTCCACTGCTCTGGACTTTGAAACCGCTAGAATCCATCAGTTTGAAGTAGTAGTCACTGACAGCGCTACTCCGGCCAAGTCGGTCAGTATGGCGGTGACCATCAATGTACTTGATGTTAACGAATTCAGCCCAACCTGCACAGTGCCAACAACCGCGTCCATGAATGAGGCTCAAGCAGTTGGTACCGCTGCCTACTCTGCAACTAGTTGCAGCGACTCAGACGGCACTGCAACAACGCTACAGTTCGCTCTAGTGCCCGGCACCCCGTTTCAAGTCAGCTCATCCGGAGCCGTCACTGCCAGCAGCGCACTGGATTATGATCCAGCCAGTGCCACCACCAGCTACTCAGTGCGTCTGATTGTGTCAGACAATGCACCCACGATCAGCTCTCTCAGGTCCAGTACTTACACAACCGTTGTCTCGGTGACACCTGTTAATGAGTTTGCACCGGTGCTCACCTACACGGCTCTCACTGCTAGTCTAGCTGAGGATTCGGGAACAGGGACAGCACTAGCTTTGAAAACTATCGGTGGTACGAGCGTCTCAATGGCGGCAACTGACGCCGACCGAGGCCTGAATCACGCCACCCTGACCTGGTCCATTGTTGGTGGAAATGACGCCGGTAAATTTTCGATCAATTCGGCTTCGGGAGCGCTGCAAACAGCCGCGGCACTGGACAGAGAGACAGCCGCAGCTACACGCTTCTGGTTAGCGTAACAGATGGAGGCGGCCTCTCTTCCACTGCTAACTGCACCGTGGCCGTCTCAGTGACTGACATCAATGATAACACGCCAGTTTGCAATCCAGCTTCTCAGACCATCACCCTGTATGAGGGCGAAGCGGCCAAACAGCTGGTAGACTTCGGTGCATCGGGCAGAGTTACCGACGCTGACTCTGGAGTTAACGCGCAGCTGACCTTCAGTCTAAACAATGCGGGTAAGAAGAGCACTGTTTGATATTATTGCCATAATTATCCGCTATCATAATGAGTGAACTAACAAAAGAAACTCCACAATCTGATTTCAGCTGCTCTGAGCCCAGACTTCCAGCTTAGTGGCACTCGTCTCAGTAGCGTGCGCAGCTTCAGTTCGTCCGATACCCTATCAAACACGCTTTTAGTTGTAGCTACAGATGGTGGCAGCCCCGCTCGATCAGCCACTTGCTCTGTGACGGTTAACATAGCCGTCACAGCTAGGCCGCCTACGTTTACAGTTGCTAACAGTGCTGTCACGGTGTCCGAGAGCTCTTCAGTGGGCACTCAGGTATTTCAATTTGTTCCCAACTTGGGCACTGGTGGAACAGGACCGCTTACAATGTCACTTGTCGACTTCTCTCCATCTGCGAATTCGAATCTGTTTGCGTTCGATGCCTCAACTGGCCGAGTTTCAGTAAACCAGGCGTTGGACTATGACTCAAGCTCAACAAGGGGTCCCTTTGTCCTGATGGTAAAAGTAACCGACGCCACACCTCTAACTGCGTCGGGCACTCTGACCATCAGCCTGACTGACGTCAACGACAATGATCCACAGTTTGGATCTACTGTGGAGTTCACAAAAACTATAGACGAAAATGTTGGTTCCGCCTTTTGACCCAAACCATCACCTGGACTGATGCTGATTCCGGCTTAAGCGGAATTGCAAACTGCTCGATTGTGGGCAGTCCACGCCGGCGATTTTCACCATCGACGCGACAACTGTCAGCTGAAGACGACTGCCAATCCCGACCGAGAGAACTGCAGCCTGCACAATATCACTATCGCGCTTACCGACATGGGTACCCCGCAGCGCACAACTCAAAGAAGCTTTTTCATCACGATTGCTGATCAAAACGACAACACTCCAGCTTTTGCTTCGGCCTCTTTTGCCGCCTCTGTAGCGGAGGAGTCAGCGCCGTCTACCACTGTTGGCACCTATGCTGCACCGATGCAGACGCCGGTGTAAACGCCCAGCTAACGTACTCCTCACGTCTCAGGACGGCATTTCGGACGCGTCTAAGTTTACAGTATCTAGTGCCGGGGCTGTGACAACGGCGGCCACGCTCGACCGCGAACAGTTCGGCGTCTATCGCCTGTTGCTGCTTGCAAAAGATGGCGGGTCGCCACCACGCACGGGTACCACAACCCTTGTAATCACCGTTAATGATATCAACGACCACACGCCGTTGTAAGACTTTTAAGTAGTACTCGTATATTTAAAAAATAACTGAATCTTTCGTTTGATCCAATTAATTTTAAATGTATTGGACTGCTTAAAAAACGAAATTTACTTACAACTCTTCTATTGCAGTTCTCAGGCCTACCCGACACGGTGAAACTGGTGGAGAACTCCACGGCGGGCACGCTAGTGTACACCATCGCCGCTACTGACCGAGACTCAACCTATGGCACACTCACGTACAGCATCATTGACGGCAATAATAGCACCGCGTTCGCTATCGATGCCAGCACTGGCCAAAGTGACCGTGGCCTCGCCTGTAACTCTCAATCGGAGGCCATACCAGTTTACCAGCTTGTGGTGCAGGTTCAGGACAACGGTTCGCCAGCTAAATCGGCCACGTCAACTCTCACCGTGTCCGTGAGGATGTCAACGAGTTTGCACCTAGTTTTGCGTCCCCGACTGTTAGTTTCTCGGTAAGACGATTTATTGCCTTCATTCCTGTGTAGTACACGTCTCAAAAAGACTAACTTGACTATTTTCTTTTTCCTATCGTTCAGATT
>NIVC01001898.1:116534-138693 GCA_002269645.1 Macrostomum lignano | reverse complement strand
GACTGTCCATTGACACGCAGGCTGCGCTGGATCCACGCCCTGACCCGGCCGGTGGGCAGAACCATGCGAATGGAGCTTCAGGTTCAACGGCATGAGCTACCACTGCGAGTACAGCGGCTTCCTGGTGGAGGGCCGACACTGCTACGCCTGCAGTACGGCAGCCTGCTGCTCAGCAGTTCCAATGTTTCTGTAGACTCGCTCAGTGCACACAGGGGAATGAAGTTTCAGACAACTGACGCCAACTGCAATGGTTACTGCTGCGCTAAAGTAAGAAGTGGTACCGGATGGTGGTTCAACTACTGCGAGACCTGCAATCCAAATGGGATCTACTACAGCGGAGGCGAGAGAAACGGGACTGACTACGTCCACTGGGACGCTGTTGGATTTGAAATGTCGCTGAAGAGATTCGACTGATGGTTGAACTGTGAATAATGTCGCTTGAGACATAACAGATTTAGCTGATGAGACATAGCTGCTGCAGTAGAATTCAGTTTTTTAGGCCTGTTAATCTTTGCGCAGGGCTTTACGTACTGCAGATTCCCGTATTGTTCCGTTGGTAACTTGGCAAGTGTTTTAGTCTGTCTTTGTTAAAATGGAGCTATTATTTTGAGAAGTTTCTCAGTAAACTGTATTTTGAAGTAAAAGGAAATAATATTCGAATTGTGTAAGGCTAGAGCCAAGTTTATGTACTGTATAAATATTTCACGACGATGCTATTGATTAAGAACTTCACTACATCTGCACGAACCTGAAATACATGACTAAATGAAGCTGCACAAGCGAAAATGTTATCCTAGACGTTCCGTTGAGTTGACGCGCGGAGCCCTGCGGAAGGCACGTGAATTTCACGCTGCTAGCTCGCACGCGCGATAATTACCATCTCGTTTAAACCTGCGATTACGTACCTGATTCAAGGCTGGCAAATAGAATTAAATATTTTTTGGAGAGAAGATATTGTTGGACCATGAAAGCGGCGCGGTCTATCGCTTCCCAATGAGTTTCTTAGAAAGTCCAAACAAATGAAACGGATGAAGACGGATTGTGCATGGTCCAATTGATCTAGAGTGTCTCATGTGACGTAACCGATCGGGCTGCACGAGAATGCATGTACTGTCCAAACCGAAAAGTACAGCCGCCAGTCTTCACCCTCTACCTTTGTCCACCTTTGGATAGTGCGGTAGCTGACCTTTGTCCTTTCTTCAGCAATTGTCTAAGCAAATTACACTGCAATAGTGCAAAGTACACGTACATTTGTACAGATCAAGGACTATATGTAAGGTACGTATAGGCGTTTCCTCGACTGCCTGGATTCGGCCGGCGGCCTGGCGTTCATTCGTGACCTGACCCTGAGGCGCACCCTGAGACGCTGAACGCGTATTCTGTTATTTTTGTTGTTGTTGTAGATAGGCCAGCATAGCATACTCGTAGTTGTCCAAGCATTGGTAAATAAAAATTTATATCTGATTCAAGAAAATCGACAAAAGTACTAAACACTTCTAGTTTCCGACCCTTGCCAAAGCTAAAAAACTTTAAAACCACTGATGGGTTTCGACCTTTCAGCCCCCTTGTGGGGAAGCCTTCAGGCCTCAGGTCTCAGAAATAAATCAATTAGAGTCCTGGCCCCCCACTCCTGTCAGATGGTCAGCCCCATGGTAGGTCTAGGTCCTATAGCTAAGAGAGGGACAGCGAGAGACAAGCAGGGAGAATTTTGAAGGTAGAAATTAGCTAATCCGCAGACTAAGCTAACTCGCTGCCACCATCCCGTACGTCCTGGCTCACCACACCGGGACTCTCGAAATCGGGCTTCCGACTAGAAGGGGCTTTGCACTTACCTGCCAACTAGTGTCTTTTTGCTGTCAATCTCGAAGTCATAGCCGATGATAAGGGACACTGCTGGGACTAGATCGCATTGGCCATGCAGGTACAGAGGGGACTTGTGCAGGGGATTCTTGCAGTGGCGAGTCTATGGGGTAGCTACATGTACTATTACATTGCTAAATACGAAGATATGTACTTTTGGCCTTCAACGCGCCAACTAGCCTCTCATAGCGCTGATGATAGACTAACTCGAACTTCAGAGACCTCGCATGATTCATTACCCGAGCCGCTTGGCTAACCTAGAGTGCACAAAGTATATCTCTGGCGCCGATTCTGCACTTCTGGCAGTTTTGCTCACTGATTTGATTGATTGATCGACTGAGAACCGCCTTGCCATTGGTCCACTGTAGCCTACTAGCTTAGCTACTCATCTGAGCCATCGGCGAACAAAGAAATAAAACCGATAAAAATAACTGTCAGATTTAACCTTCTCCTTAAATCACTTCACACTTCAGATTGAATTGGAGTTTCAGACTACTAGCAGTATTATTAAGTGATTTCTGCCTCAGCAACAGCACTACTGAAGAAAATGAGCAAAAGTGTGCGCCTAATCCAGCTACTGAAACAGGGGACAGACAGGGAATCACCCAATCAAGCAAGTCTAGGTAGCCTCTCACCCAACCAATCAGAAACCCGACAGCCGGAGACCAGGTAATCCACAGTGACCGAATCGGCTTGATGCTCTGTAGCTGTAGACTCGGGATGATGCTGTCACAGTCTTCGCAGATAGCTAGCAGGTGATGCTCTTCGTTTGATGTTCGCTGCTGATGACCGGGGGATTCGTCCTTAATGATGATGGGGGAAGTCGCAATCCGGGGATCAAGAAACGACGGTCGCGCTCCGGGATGTCTCAAGCTAGGCTAAGGTCCCAGGAGGTTGAGGTCCGAGCGGGCCAAAAACACTGGTTTAAATAGCCGCCAACTGGGCCGCAGTTTGTTATAATGGAACACGTCGATTCTGATTGGCTGAGCCGTTTTGTTAAAATGAGCGTCGAATTTTCTGATTGGCTAAGCTTGTTGCTACCCAGAATCACGTGACCGAGAGATCCTATCAGTTCCCACAGGGTCGTAAAAAGATGACAGGTGCGGCCATAAATCACTCACAATCGCAACAAAATGATTTATGACTTTTTGCGTAAGGATTGACAGAAATTAATGAAAAATATACATTTGAAAGCTCTTATTAAATAGAAAGTGAAGATAATGAAGAGAAATTGCTAATCGCTAATCCCAAAGTACTTTTAGGGGTAAAACGCATAGCTGTCAAAGCTGTCACACGCTTGAGTGAACCCGAACAATAGGCTCTGACCTCATAAATCTTGATGGCCTGTCAAAATGATGAGAAAAAAGCTACCGCCCGCATCCTCTCAGACCATCTGGCGCCAGTCTCAACACTGAGTGAGGCGCAGGTGGCTGTCAGACCAACTTCGGAAGCGATGATTTATGACCCAAAAAGCTATGCCTATGTTATTATGACTACTAGTATGACCAGACATTATATGTAGTATAGATTCCATGACTATTCGCAGAAAAAGGATAAAAATGCCCATTGCCCACTGTTAGTAGGCAAGTAAGTTTAGAGCCCATGTGCTAGCGCGGGGTTTGGAAAAAAGTGCGTCCTCATCACGTACATTAACATTACAACATTACAACATTAATATATAAAAATGGCATTTACACCGAGCCGTAAAAATTTAACATTTAGAAGCATACGGAAATTATTTAGATAGTTAAACAAATATTTACGACAATAAAGACAAATAATAAGCTATTTCTGAAAAACGTTTTCTGACAGCAGTATATATTTTTATTTTAATTAAAAAAGTTATTAACTGTACAGATTTAATAACAATGGTGTTGTTAAGACAGCTTAACATGATTTTTTCTGACTTAATAACGGTTCCTCATATTGAAACAAGCATTTGAAACAACCGAAGCAAAAAACAGTCAAATGTCTTGTAATTTATTCCGCTCAAATAATTAACCTTTAAATTTTATCTTTGTTATTCATATTAGTTTCAAATTAATATGTTCAATTTTATCACATAAAAATTAGATATTTCTCTGTCTGTACGTCGATTCATACCGGCGCTTTCATACCATTATGGCATTATACAATTTACTCTCATAGATTGATTTGAGAGAAACTACTCTAGTGTCTTCAAAATCTTTAAAAGATTTATACAGGCAAATTTTTTTAATCAGGTTTGATATGAAATATAATATAGAAGTGAGCATGGAAACCATTATAGGTTTTTTAAGTGAACAATCGCAAACTTGTTTGTTCAAAACTTCAATAGTGTTAAGTTTCTCGACATTTAAATAATTAAAATAATGCAAATAATATAAGATATATTGTATGAATCATTTATTTGCTAGTTTTTAATTATGAGAAAAAATTACATAATGATAGCATCTTCTAAGCAACTGCTAAATTGTCTACCAATATGTATTAATAGCAACTTTTCATGTCCTAGCTTCAATATTGAGGTGCCAATAGGAATAATAATAAATGAAAACCTTAAAAATCGAAGTTTAATTTTTTAAAACTCCTTGAAGTAGCAAAAAGGATTGTTAATGTTAATGGACAGGCACAATTTTCTGTATTCTGAGCTGTGTATCTTTTTGTAAATAAAAAAATAGTCTTGACACATCTTTTGGTGCCAAAATCCTGCATTCTTGATTTTATTATCTCCTGTATTTAGACCTTAAAAGTTGAAAAGCGAAATATGTTATTAAACAAAGTTTGTTGTTTATAAACATTTCTACTACTATTGCCATACTCCAAGCAGTAAGGAACCAGAGTCATTGTATTGTATTCTAATATATTTTTTTATTTCTTGCCATTCAAAATCTTAACTTATGGCTTGTTACAACGGCTACGAAGGAGAAGCCGCCGAGCCCGAAGATCGGCTCCAAGCCTATCAAGCTGATGAGCCAGGTGATTTAGAAAAACTACTCTCAAAGAAGTGGCTATCCCCACCCAGCTTTTCCACTTTTCCTTCGTTTTTAGTTACGTTAGACCTATACCCTTCGGAAGTAAAAATAATTTGTTAAAAATAACGGCTCCAGACTCGGCTGAGCAGCGCCAGCAGCCACAGCAATTCGATCAGACCCGGCACATCGCTGGCAGCTACCAGGCTCTGCTGAAGCGGCCCAAACAGCGGCTGCAGCGGAACTACCTGTCAATCAACAGGGAGGCGGCCAGGCTGGGCTACGCTTCCCTGCGCCAGGCCAGCGACTTCCGGGCTCTGCGCGGCGGTGCCTCCGGCCCCAGCTGCCCGCCTTCGGCCAACGGGGACTCCAACTTGTCGGCTGACGACGAGCTGCAGGCTCCGGCGGCTTCGAGGCAGCAGCAGATGACGAGACAGCTGCCCGTGCCAATGACCTACGGAGTCAGGACCCAGTGAGTCTTCACTTCGCTTAGTTTTAGTTTGAAGGGGCTTTAGTAACCTTCTAATTTTGGTGAGGGGCGATTTTGGTGAGGGGCGATTTTGGTCAGGGGTGATTTTGGTCAGGGGTTATTTTGGCCAGGGGTGATTTTGGTCAGGGGTGATTTTAGTCAGGGTATATTTTTGGTCAGGGGTGATTTCGGCCAGGGGTGATTTCGGTCAGGGTGATTTTGGTCAGGGGGATTTCGGTCAGGGCTTATTTTGGTCAGGGGTTATTTTGGTCAGGGGTGATTTTGGTCAGGGGTGATTTTGGCCAGGGGGGATTTTGGCAAGGGGTGATTTTATATCAGGGTGATTTTGGCCAGAGGTGATTTTGGCCAGGGGGGATTTTGGCAAGGGGTGATTTTATATCAGGGTGATTTTATATCAGGGTGATTTTGGTCAGGGTGATTTTGGCCAGAGGTGATTTTAAATCAGGGTGATTTTGGTCAGGGTGATTTTGGCCAGGGTGGATTTTGGCCAGGGGTGATTTTATATCAGGGTGATTTTATATCAGGGTGATTTTGGTCAGGGTGATTTTGGTCAGGAGTACAAGACTTTATGTCGGGGGTGATATTTGGTTGGATAATTATTTCTGCTAAATTTTAACTAAAGTTAATAAGAAACAAAGAAATCGTAAACTTGGAAGTTGCAAGAACAGAAAACGAACTTCTTTTCATCAAACTCCACTTTTCCAACCCCGCCAAGGTCGGGCGACCCGCTGCACGAGCTGCTGTCGAACCGCTACTTCACCGAGTGGCAGCAGAGCCGTTTCGACCGACACAGCGTCAAGAGCGCCACCGAAGCAGTCAGGGTGAGTCAAGGAATTTCGATCGCCACTTTGAGCTGCTGAATTCGGTTGTCGAAATTAATTATTGGCTATTTGATTTGCCACCCAATTTTGACCCGTTTCAGGCATTGTCATTTTGGTTTATAATTTAGCCAAAGTCTAGTGCTAACTGACGTATGGTGCAAATGATTGATACAATCAATAATTTCTTTCACCATTCTCACACTCATTCTACACTACTGCTAGTAAAAGTATCATAAAATTACACTCGGATTTTAAAACTTTATTTGTTAAACTTCACCTAACCTACTGCAAGTAGAAAAATGCGTTTTTCTACTATTTTTGTACCAAAAAACCTTCCAGCCGGACTTCACGCAGCCGACCATGACTCGGGCGGCGATGCTGCGCCAGCGTCTGCTGCCTGTGGACGCCTCTTACCCGTCGGCACTGCAGACGCAGCAGCAGCAGTTGCCATGGAGACTGGCTCGATTCGAACGGTCAGCCCGGCCGCAGCTGGACACGTTCCGCAGCGAGAGAGCGCGCCAGGCGGCTGTGGCAGCGTGGCGGGCCGAGCAGAGCCACCGTCAGGGCCCCGTGGGGCTGGGAATCTACGCTGCCAGCAGGCGCTAGTTGAGGTGAAGGGGATAAAATCCCTTAGCTAATGGTGGAATTTTTCTGACAGGAGATTGAAGGTAACTGAGGATTTTTTGTTTCAGTTTTTCAAAAAAAAATGGTAATGCTGACTGGCTTTTTATATTTGCTTTACTTCTTGTTATTAAGTAATCTCCTGTGCATATTTCTGCTTTTAGGGGCAAATTTGTTTCGAGTTGAAGGAAAATTGTTTTTGTTGGAGGCTCCGGAATTGAACAATTTGTTGGATGGTTAATGAGTCACTCTGGAATTGAATCATTTGGATGGTTAATGAGTCACTCTGGAATTGAATCATTTGGATGGTTAATGAGTCACTCTGGAATTGAATCATTTGGATGGTTAATGAGTCACTCTGGAATTGAATCATTTGGATGGTTAATGAGTCACTCTGGAATTGAATCATTTGGATGGTTAATGAGTCACTCTGGAATTGAACAATTTGTTGGATGGTTAATGAGTCACTCTGGAATTGAATCATTTGGATGGTTAATGAGTCACTCTGGAATTTAATCATTTGGATGGTTAATGAGTCACTCTGGAATTGAATCATTTGGATGGTTAATGAGTCACTCTGGAATTGAACAATTTGTTGGATGGTTAATGAGTCACTCTGGAATTGAATCATTTGGATGGTTAATGAGTCACTCTGGAATTGAACAATTTGTTGGATGGTTAATGAGTCATTCTGGAATTGAATCATTTGACTTTTAATGAGTCACTCTGGAATTGAATCATTTGGATGGTTAATGAGTCACTCTGGAATTGAATCATTTGAATTTTAATGAGTCACTCCGGAATTGAATCATTTGACTTTTAATGAGTCACTCTGGAATTGAATCATTTGACTTTTAATGAGTCACTCTGGAATTGAATCATTTGACTTTTAATGAGTCACTCTGGAATTGAATCATTTGACTTTTAATGAGTCACTCTGGAATTGAATCATTTGGATGGTTAATGAGTCACTCTGGAATTGAAAAATTTGTTGGATGGTTAATGAGTCATTCTGGAATTGAATCATTTGACTTTTAATGAGTCACTCTGGAATTGAATCATTTGGATGGTTAATGAGTCACTCTGGAATTGAATCATTTGAATTTTAATGAGTCACTCCGGAATTGAATCATTTGACTTTTAATGAGTCACTCTGGAATTGAATCATTTGACTTTTAATGAGTCACTCTGGAATTGAATCATTTGACTTTTAATGAGTCACTCTGGAATTGAATCTTTTGACTTTTAATGAGTCACTCCGGAATTGAATCATTTGACTTTTAATGAGTCAATCCGGAATTGAATCATTTGACTTTTAATGAGTCACTCCGGAATTGAATCATTTGACTTTTAATGAGTCACTCTGGAATTGAATCTTTTGACTTTTAATGAGTCACTCCGGAATTGAATCATTTGAATTTTAATGAGTCACTCCGGAATTGAATCATTTGACTTTTAATGAGTCACTCCGGAATTGAATCATTTGACTTTTAATGAGTCACTCTGGAATTGAATCTTTTGACTTTTAATGAGTCACTCCGGAATTGAATCTTTTGACTTTTAATGAGTCACTCCGGAATTGAATCTTTTGATTTTTAATGAGTCACTCTGGAATTGAATCTTTTGACTTTTAATGAGTCACTCTGGAGTTGAATCTTTTGATTTTTAATGAGTCACTCTGGAGTTGAATTATTTGATGGTTAATGAGTCACTCCGGAGTTGAATTATTTGATGGTTAGTGAGTCACTCCGGAATTGAGTGAGTGAGGTTAGTGAGTCACTCCGGAGTTGAATCATTTGATGGTTAATGAGTCACTCCGGAGTTGAATCATTTGATGGTTAGTGAGTCACTCTGGAGTTGAATTATTTGATGGTTAATGAGTCACTCTGGAGTTGAATTATTTGATGGTTAATGAGTCACTCCGGAGTTGAATTATTTGATGGTTAGTGAGTCACTCCGGAATTGAGTGAGTGAGGTTAGTGAGTCACTCCGGAGTTGAATCATTTGATGGTTAATGAGTCACTCCGGAGTTGAATCATTTGATGGTTAGTGAGTCACTCCGGAATTGAATACTCCGTTCGCTCGCGGTCTGTGAGTCTGTGAATCTTGTGTCATGACAGCTGATTTAATGTACGTATCTTTCAGAAGCAATCTGGATCATAACTATATTTTAAGCCCTTCAATCTCTCTTAGAACTGCTGCGAAATGTCGAAACACCAAAAACTGCTGAGCTATGATTTAAACTTTTTACTTTTTAGAAATAAACTTGCTTACTCTTTTCTATACGCGTTATGGATATTCACGCTTTTAATCTTTATAATTTTTGCTTGAGTAGCATTACATTTTATTTTCGGAACTAGCACATAAAATTTGCGGGTGTATTGCTATAGCATGATTTTGTTTGATGACACAAATCTCTGAAGTTTCAAGGATTAGAGGACTGGTAGTCCATGACACAAGTCTCTGCAGTTTCAAAGATCAAAGGACTGGTAGTCCATGACACAAATCTCTGAAGTTTCAAGGATCAGAGGACTGATAGTCCATGACACAGATCTCTGAAGTTTCAAGGATCAGAGGACTGGTAGTCCATGACACAGATCTCTGAAGTTTCAAGGATCAGAGGACTGGTAGTCCATGACACAGATCTCTGCAGTTTCAAAGACCAGAGGACTGGTAGTCCATGACACAGATCTCTGAAGTTTCAAGGACCAGAGGACTGGTAGTCCATGACACAGATCTCTGCAGTTTCAAGGACCAGAGGACTGGTAGTCCATGACACAGATCTCTGCAGTTTCAAGGACCAGAGGACTGGTAGTCCATGACACAGATCTCTGCAGTTTCAAGGACCAGAGGACATGGTAGTCCATGACAAATTTGCACTAATACTGATTAAAAATTTATGTTCCGATGCACTTTATATTTTAAGCACTCAGAACGAATCAATCCTTTTGTCGTCTTTAAAATCAAAAGTTTTTTAAGCTCCAAAGGTCAGTGCTGGTGGCGTGACTTGGCATAAATTTATTTAGCTGAGCAGCTGGGTATGGACAATGGCTGTGAATAACAGAAGCATTTTACATTGGCATACGGCCGCCACTTCAGACTGGTCTGAGCAAGACGGCAGGCATCTTGCAAGGCGATCGATCAAAAAATAGGAGGCTTAAGATTATCAGTGCAAAGCAGAAATTCGCCCTCGGCAGACAGCGATCGATGCTCGGCCTCCGGGTGAAAATGAAATAACTCACGGATGAGGTGGGTGGCGAAGCTGTCTGACTCCCGCTTCTGGTATGGAATAAGACTCATCTGGCAACTCGGATTTGAGGAATTTTAACTCATTTTAATGAGTTTGAGGTACCGAATGGGCTAGATTAGCAATCCATTCTATTCCTGCATCCTTGTGAGCTAGATTAGCAATCCATTCTATTCCTGCATCCTTGTGAGCTAGATTAGCAATCCATTCTATTCCTGCATCCTTGTGAGCTCGATTAGCAATCCATTCTATTCCTGCATCCTTGTGAGCTAGATTAGCAATCCATTCTATTCCTGCATCCTTGTGAGCTAGATTAGCAATCCATTCTATTCCTGCATCCTTGTGAGCTCGATTAGCAATCCATTCTATTCCTGCATCCTTGTGAGCTCGATTAGCAATCGATTCTATTCCTGCATCCTTGTGAGCTAGATTAGCAATCCATTCTATTCCTGCATCCTTGTGAGCTCGATTAGCAATCCATTCTATTCCTGCATCCTTGTGAGCTCGATTAGCAATCGATTCCATTCCTGCATTCACAACAAACAGGCAAGCAAACCAATTCGCGGACAGCACTTCATGTTGCAAGCTGCTTTTTATCAAACGCTAAATATCTGCAACCTTAAGTTCACGACCGACATTATAGAATGACGGCTCCCATCGGTCTAACTGCTGTAGACAGTCAAAAAGCTTGCAAGCAACTACAAAGGCAGCTGTCAGTCACATGTGTAATAAACTTTAAATTTTTGTAAAGAATAAAAGCATTATGCAAAACGAAAACTTTATATCCGGGCTGATGGTTTCAAATCAAACAGATTTTGATAGAAAAGTCGTGCGACAGAGTTTGGACTATTTACTATTGCATTTTTCTTCATCTATCTATCTATCTATCTATCTATCTGTCTATCTATCTATCTATCTATTGTATCTATCTATCTATCTATCTATCTATCTATCTATCTATCTATCTATCTATCTATCTATCTATCTATCTATCTATCTATCTATCTATCTATCTATCTATCTATCTATCTATCTATCTATCTATCTATCTATCTATCTATCTATCTATCTATCTATCTATCTATCTATCTATCTATTGTATCTATCTATCTATCTATCTATCTATCTATCTATCTATCTATCTATCTATCTATCTATCTATCTATCTATCTATCTATCTATCTATAAAACGGCAATTCAAAAGATCACAGCGGGTTTCCCTCCGGCAAAAATGTGACAGGAGACAAACATCGATGAACAATCGGATGCCACTCGGAGGCCAGGTGTTATTTTCCCAAGCTGCTCATACTCGTAATTTGAGTCCATACCCTAGGGGGCGGCTATTTTGTCTCCCTATTCATGGTGTCAATATGCAGCTCAGTGTCATAGGCTGAACACGCGGTACAAATGTCTGAAGTGTCAGTTGAAGAGCAGGCCAGACGCACGGAAGAAGAGTGCCGGGCGGAGAGACTGCAATGATTAATTAATCATTGAAACACGGGGGCACACAGAGGCTGGTGCCGTGGCAGCCAGCCGAGATTCCTAATTAGCACTCGCGTTTCAATTCCAGCAATCGCTTAGCATTCGGCAGGAAATGAATTGCTGCCCTGTCGGGCGCGCCCCGCTGTTAGCAAAGTTCAAGTCAGTGCACGAGAAGACGCCCAATTTGAGATCAGACTGAGGCCGGATGTCCCGCCAGAGATCCTGGCAGGGAATCCTGACACCCGAGCAGTTGGTCTCGGGACACGCGCGCGCGCGCGAGACTTAAGCAGGTCTCGGAGCCTTGAGCAGCGGCGCGTGAGCTGTAAGAAATGTGTGCGCGAAGGAAATTTGACTTTGCCCAGCTGAGTCGGGACAGGGAGAGGCGGCAAATTGGGGGCTTCGCTTGGCTGGGCCTGGGCGCTGCCAACACCTGGCGAAGAAGAGAGTCCCTGCTTGAGTGAGCCGGCTCCGACTGCTGAGAATCATGCGGATTTAGAAGACTCGGAGAGATACATTGTCAGAGGCTAGGCGGACACTTCGAAATGCAATAAAACAGACAGCATGAAATGTACTCAGGCAGACAGACAGACAGACAGATAAGACAAACGATAAGAAAACCACAGACAAACACGAAAGTCTCTGGAGACAGGCAGTTGGATAGGCACTTGAAGAAGCACTCAGACAGACACTCGGACAGACACTCGGAAAGGCACTCGGAAAGACACTCGGACAGGCACTCGGACAGACACTCGGACAGGCACTTGGACAGACACTCGGACAGATACTTGGACAGGGACTTGGACAGGGACTTGGACAGGACCTTGGACAGACACTTGGACAGACACTCGGACAGGCACTTGGAGAAACACAAGGGAAAAACCTTGGAAAGGCACTCGGACAGGCACTCGGACAGACACTCGGAGAGACACTCGGACAGAAACTTGGGCAGGGACTTGGACAGGACCTTGGACAGGCACTCGGACACTTGGACAGACACTCGGAAAGACACTCGGACAGATACTTGGGCAGGGACTTGGACAGGACCTTGGACAGGCAGTCGGACAGACACTTGGACAGGCAGTCGGACAGACACTTGGACACCATTTATATTTGAAGCTATGAAGTAGCAGAACGCTACACTCGATCTTCTTACAAATGAGTTGGAGTTCGTCAAGTGACGTACACAAGCGTATATTCGTCGTGGCGCTGAATGGGGCTTCGTTTTAGACAAATTCGGCAGAGAAGAATCCGATGATAGCTTGTACACTAGCGATCTGATGAATATACGGGAGCACATTCCTTACCGTACCGGAATCCAGCTCATTTAATTACGACTCGTCTTCAACAGCAAAAGCTATTGTTGCTTCAGCGAGTCTTCTTTGTTGAAAATATGTTTTCTAACAATTGATTTCGTCCAGTGCTGCTTTCCCCCGTCGCACTCAGACGGTGCCAATCTTAACCACCCCCCCCCCCCAACGGAGCCTCACGGCACTCAGGCAGCCACAGCGCACTGCGTTCACTTCAGCGGGCAGTAGTCGGGTCTAACCTAATCAGTGTGAATAGGGCGGATCGATTTTAATAGCGGAAAGAGGGCCACAAGGTCCTCCTATGACTGGAAGCTGGTCGCTGCACATCTCTTTCCCTCCCCGTACCCTCTCTGTCTCCCACTTCACTGACGCGTCAACAGGTTCCTTTCCCTCCTGGGCTCCCAATCCCCTGCTTCACCAGTGCTCAAAGCCAGGCTGGCTACACAGCGGATTCTGTTCGGCCCAATAGTCCCGACCGCCAACTAAAATAATCCCCGATCCCGCGTACAAACCAAAAAGCTAGCGAAGACCAGTTGGGTGGGGAGGGGTTTGCGTTGCTGCAGCAAGTGGCGCGGGCAGCTGGGTGAGTAGGAGGCTTCAGGAGGGTCTCGAACGAACGGCCTCTCCCCCCCCCCTCATCCAAAACGGCCCATTCTGCATGCAGGCTGCCGTGAACTTTAGCCCTTAAACTCCCTCCCCGGCCCACCCACCCGCAAGAAGTTTGAACCTCAAGTCTTCGGGTGGTGAAAGAGAAGAAATCCTAGAGCTGGGCGAAGTTTGATTGGGTGCAGTCTCCGGCGGGTCATATCCGGAGGTCCTGAGCTATGCGGGTGGATCCTCTACTCCCACTCAGTGACGATCCTCCTCCGCTGGTCTTCTCCTGCCGCTGGGCCAATTGGCGTGGCGCTCACAGCCGGCAGAAGGGAAAACACCAGACCTTCTAAATTCGGGGCCGTCTAAATCGCGAGTGTCATCTTGCAGCGCCTTTTTACCCAGCCAAGGGAGATCTGCGAAGCTTAGCCAGGTGCGAATACAGTTACTCGTAGCAGGCAAACCACCCACAGCTCAACAAGAGAGATCCGTCTCAAAACATGCTCGGACGGTACAGCTTTGATTTTGAAGACTCGGACGAAGGCACGTTCGCGTCAGTGTCACGCAAGCCACCAGCCTCCTCGTACGGAGCTCCTTCACTGCCGCCGCCGCCGCCGCCGCCTCCGCCGCCTTTGCAGTCAGTCGGTGGCGGAGGAGTTCCGCCGACCGGTTCCCTGCTGATGCCGGCAGCTCACCAGCAGCAGCAGCTGCATCAAAACCACCAAGTTCATAGAAGCAGCAATCACTACCACCGCTATCAGCCCAGAGCCGGCGCGACAGCTTCCGCCGCCGCGGCCGCTACAAAGCGCGTCACGGCCACCTACCACCGTCTGGTGCTGACGCCGTTCGCGTTGAAATTCCTGCACCGATCGCCGCCAGTGAAGTCCCTGTGGCTCATCGCATTTGTTGTCTGCACGGCGGTCAGCGGATTTCACTTGTGGCGGCTGGCCGCTCTGTTCAACAGCGGCTACACGGTGCTGGCGCAGGGCCGCGAGACGCCGTTCGTGTTCCCTGACGTGACCGTCTGCCCGCCCAGCCCATTTTATCGCCGAGATGTCGGCAAGCCCGACAACTTGAACGGCAGCAATCGCAGTTTGGGGGTCGACATCGCCCTGACCACAGCCCGGGCCTTCTGGAGCTACGTGCTGTACAATAACCTGTCCTACCAGCACCTGCCCCAGGCCCAGCGAGAGTACACCTCAAAACTGGCTCTGCCAAGCGTGTTTCGTTATTATCTTAACTCGAGTGCCGTGCTCACGCCGCTAGACCTAGTCGCTTACTGCCGCTACCAAGGCCAACTCTGCTCAATGAGCAATTTCTCAATATTCTTTCATCCATCCTACGGCTCCTGTCTGACCTACCACCCGCCCAGGCGGACAGTGTATTCCTCCTACCTGGACCACGACACGCCTGGCCTTGTGCTGCAGTTGTACACCCTGACTCCTCGGGACTGGCTGCTCACGGCCGATCCCCAGACCAGCATGACTCACCGGCACAGCTTCACAGCGACGCTGCACCCGCCCATGACCTGGCCGACCTTCAACCAAGTCGCTCACGTGGCCAGCGGCCGCGTCACCTCCATGCGAATCCGGATGCGCCGCGTCTGGCGAGCCAGTCTGGAAGACGACGCCTCCGTGCAGCTGTCGCTCAACCGGATGCTCACCTCGGTTGAGTACTGCTTCGGCGGGCAGCGTCGCTGGTGCCGCTCCTTTGCCAGCCAGCTGTCCGACCGTATGCTGGCCCAGCGACAAGCCGACCTGATGGCCGAATGCGACTGCGTCAGCGACGTTTTGCCGCTGACGGTGGCCGAGGGAGCCAACGCTGCGCCCGCCTGCATCGGGATTCGCGACCCAGCCCTGCTGCTGTTCGACCCCGACCGAGTGCACTACATGGGCCGCTACCTGTACATTAGCGACAGCGACCAGCGCAGCAGGTGGATCGAGGATACGTACAACTACGCCGGGTTCAAACGGTCTGTTGACTGCTTCCTGAAGCGGTTTCCCAAGCTGATATCGGCGCAGGAGACTAAGGCTGGTAGCGTGCAGCCAGACCCAGTGTCGACCAGGTACTCCGCTCAGGTGGACTCTGGGCCCTGGTTTCGCTCCACGGACACCATGCAGGCGGCCTACATCGCGCAGAATGTGCGCCAATTGAACGCGAAGTCCTCGAACCAGAGGCTCGTCGACGGAACGCCAGCCTGCACGTTCAGGCCTACCTGCGACGGCTTAAGGATACGGAGTTCACCATCTACGCCTACCAGGTGCTGCAGGAGTCCACCGGCATGCTGGAGATTCGACCGTCGGCCCTGACCGAACGCCAGTTGATGGAGGTCTGGCTCTACCCGCTCAGCGCCTTCCTGGCCGACTGCGGCGGCGCACTCGGTCTGCTTCTGGGAGCATCTCTGGTGACGCTGCTGGAGACGCTTGACGCTCTGCTGCTGTTTCTGGCTGACAGCCGAGCGAGGCGTCGCTGCTTGAACACTGTGCTGGCGGCTGCGGCCGCCTCTTCACCGACATCGTCTTCGTTGTCGCCGACAACATGCTGTGGCGTCAGCGGCGGGCCGGCAGCTCCGGAGTTGCGGTCGACGCTGCCCCCGCGGCCGCCGCCACCACCGCCGCCGTTGCTGCCGCCGCCGCTGCCGCCAACCAATCGGCAACGTCAGTGGAGAGCAGGCGACGGCTGCAGCCGCAGCGCGGCACCTGCCGGCACACTGCATGTCGGCACTGCGACGCTCGGTTGACCTGAGCTGATCAACACCATCCTACCCGTAACAAGAGAACCCTGAGTCATTCATTCCTAGGATTAGTTTTGGTAGACACTATAGCGTAGAAACTTCACCCTCTCGCCATCCCGCAAAGTGAGCAAGGCCAAAGCTCGGATCCAGTCTGTGTTCTGCAATATGTTTGTGACTGTTACTATTTTCAAACCATTCGCATTTTCTCTGCTCTCATTCAATAAATCTTAATACGACCAGTTTGAAGAGATAGACACAAAGATGGATGTACTCGATTCTGCCTTGTGTTTCATTGAAAAACGTCAGCTTCTCCATTCTCGAATAATCAATTTCAATTTTTTCACGAAATCCAGAAATTGGCTGCCAGAGAACCTGTACTCAGATTTTTCTTACGGTCTGAATAGATATTGGGCGCATCTGAAGGCTGCGTACGGCTATTACTGGGGAGTCACCACACACCTTGAATTACCCCAGCTAATGCTGAAAATAGCCTATAGTGGCCAAGGGTTGTAGCCTAGTGGTTAGAGTGTCGGACTCACGAGTGAAAGGTCGGGGGTTCGATTCTCGACTCACTCGGAACGATTTGTGTCCTTGAGCAAGACACTTGAAACTCTGCATTGCTTTCAGTCACCCAGTAGTAAAATGGGCGGATGATGGAATATTTACGTACCTTAGCGTCTCTTCCCACTCTGCGTCTGTCATAGAATCTTTGCTGCTTGCCGATACGTATAGTAGTAAATTTAAATCGAGCAAACTTTCACTCCATTTTTCCTTCCTCACCAAACCATCATTTCCTTTGTCATTTTTACAGCTAAAGATTTAGCTGCCTTTGCACGGCAAACAATCGCATGGGCGCGTGTTCCTCTCTTGCCTGCTCTTCACCTTGGCAGGGAGAAGTTGGAACTAGGCCGCGCAGCATTGTTACAGGAAGTTTGGTTGCCCGAGGCGACTGCAACTGAGACGAAACGACGCTATGGCTGGGAAGACTGGAAAAGGTGACGCTGCTTCTGCTCCAGCAGTCCTCAGCTTGAGAGAAAAGGCAGAAAAAAGGATTTCTAGGGCCTTGGGATTCTTTTGAACCCTGCTCGTGGGAAGTCTTCCTCGGGAGGGAGCGGGGAGAGTGGATGAGGGGAGAGGGGTTGTTCTCGCAGTGACTCCTCTTGCAGCTGGAAACTTTCAACCCGAATCGGCGGCACCTGCGTCTCCCATTTCTTACTTTCTCTTCCCCACTGCCTCAGACTGACTTCTCCCAATTTATCGGAGAGCTCGGGCGTCAAGCCAGTCGATCGCATTGAGGGGCTGCTGCTGCTGCTGCTGCTGGCTGCAGGAGAGACAGATCAGACAATGCAAGTGAGCTCGTGCGGTACTCGCGGTTGTGAAATAAGTTCCTTTCTATTTGTTTGCAATGCTCTGGCTGCTTTTGAAAGCTGCAGGATTTCAGTTTTTTTAACGGCTGGAAATTGGGGAACTTTTACCCTGCTGTACACTGAGAATTGAGCACTGAGCACTGAACATTGAGCACTGAGCACTGAACATTGAGCACTGAGCACTGAACATTGAGCACTGAGCACTGAACATTGAGCACTGAGCACTGAACATTGAGCACTAAGCATTGAGCATTGAGCACTGAGCACTGAACATTGAGCACTGAGCACTGAACATTGAGCACTAAGCATTGAGCATTGAGCACTGAGCACTGAGCACTGAGAACTGAGTACTGAGTACTGGGTACCGAGTATTGAGCACGGAGCACAGCGAAGGGACAACCTAACTGAGCTGAATTTACAACTGTATATCGTGTAACGCCACGAAAACTAAAAAATTCCAGTCCAGACGTTATCAACAGAGGTCCCTGCTTGCATTGCTTCGTGTGTGTCTTCAAATAATTTCATAGTGCAAAGCCTAGAGAGGCTAAAATAACAAGATATTCAATTGATCATAAAGTGTATATGACCTGAGGACAGCAGAGCAAACTCAGCAAATCCTTATCCTGTATCTATGTACCCCATCTGAGCTCAACCAGCCCCAGAGTCCCGGCCCTTCCTTCACTCAAGCCCTATAGCTAAGTACATGCTACATGCTACTTCTTCTGGTCTGAAACTGAAGAGGCATGCTGAAGAGGCAAGAAGGCTCCACTTGACTAATGCCGCAGAATATGCAACATATGGATTGTCACTAACTTTCTAGAGATATTGTTTTCTTGGCAGGGCGGTTCCAGTCCAAAATGGTCTGTGGCAAAATCTTTATTTGATCTTAAATAAGTAATATAAAGAATCATTATTCAAAACACGAACATCAAAAATTGAAAACCAATAAATAATAATATTGTTTGAACAATCAATAATAAAAATTATTAATTGACAAACAATAAACAAAAAATTACTATAAATAATAAACTATCCATAATCAAATAAATCTATTAACAAAAAATCAATAACCAATAGTCAATAATCAATAATCAATAATCAACAATCAACAATCAAAAATCAAAAATCAAAAATCAATAATCAATAATCAATAATCAATAACCAATAGTCAACAATCAAAAGCAGAAATCCAAAATAAAAAAATCAATAATAAAAGGCTAAAATAAAAAATCATTTGCGAAAATCAATAACCAATAATTAATCATAAATCAATAAATATAATCAATAAATTTTTATCAATGATCGTATACTTGATCATATAAACGGAATTCTTAGAAAAATTAAAGAAAGCTAGCGAATCAAACGCATGCATTACACGCTGCTGAAAATTATGCCATAGTAAAAGTTAAAAAATTCAAATGTCTATAAAGCTGAAGTCTGGTGTCCTCTTTTTAAATTACTATCCAGTGAAGTTCTTCTTGTAGCAGTGGACAAATATTTTCAGAGGTCTAGACGGGATCTTGAGACAAATCCGTAGTCGCGACGAGATCGAGGCAAGATCGAGTTGCCTCAGCACATTGGTTGCGGGACGCGGTGCCGCCGAACGTATTCCGCCACGGTGCCCACAGCCATCCTGAGAACATTATCGTAGCCAATAGCCCACCGATCCATTTCTCGCGCTATACTCGCTTAACCATCTTTCTCCACCAAAGAAACACTCGGGCTGGTCGGTTGCTAACTCTATTCGTCACTCGAAATCCTACGCGAGAAGCCTCTGTCTGACTCCTACCCCATCCAGCCGCTGATTAATTATGGAGGGCCTTCGGTGCAGTCCACTGCGCATTATTGAACCCTTAATCATGCGCAAGGGCGCTGCGGCTCCGAAGCTTCGAGTCGCCGGGTTCGGCGGACTGTCTAGAAATCTGGAAATGCAGTGTTTTCTTTTCTCGACTGTTCCTGACTGGGAGTACTTGTGTATCCACAGCAGTTGGGGCCTTCGGAGCTGGTTGCTGGGGCTGTTTGGCTGGCTGTGTGGGATTTTCTGTCTGTCTGTGTTTGCTGAGCCTCCTGCATCCTGATTGACTGGCGCGTGAAGGCTCTTTAATAAGACTAGACTGGACTGTAGATAGATAGATAGATAGATAGATAGATAGATAGATAGATAGATAGATAGATAGATAGATAGATAGAAAGATAGATAGATAGATAGATAGATAGATAGATAGATAGATAGATAGATAGATAGATAGATAGATAGATAGATAGATACGATAGATAGATAGAAAGATAGATAGATAGATAGATAGATAGATAGATAGATAGATAGATAGATAGATAGATAGATAGATAGATAGATAGATAGATAGATAGATAGATAGATAGATAGATAGATAGATAGATAGATAGATAGATAGATAGATAGATAGATAGATAGATAGATAGATAGATAGATAGATAGATAGATAGATAGATAGATAGATACAATAGATAGATAGATAGATAGATAGATAGATAGATAGATAGATAGATAGATAGATAGATAGATAGATAGATAGATAGATAGATAGATAGATAGATAGGTGGGTAGGTAGGTAGGTGGGTAGGTAGGTAGTTGGGTAGGTAGGTAGGTAGGTAGGTAGGTAGGTAGGTAGTAGCTAGGTAGGTAGGTAGGTAGGTGGGTAGGTAGGTAAACTGATGGTTTTAGAAAGGAAATGGTAAGAAAATGAAATCCATATGAATCGAAATTGACACAGAAACCAAGAATCAGAAAGCCACGGTGAGCCACGACTCCCTGGAACCAGAGAAATCATGCCAAGATGCTCAGAAGTCCTAAGGTTTGGTAAAAAAATGTGAAAACACTGATCTCTAATTCGGCTGCAATTCGAATAGGCTGAAAGAGCCCCTTTCACCAATCTTTGCCTTTTTACATTCTGTTTTGATTTTTCACTCAATAATTTTGTCGAGGTCAAGAGGTTGCCTTCTCCAGCAACCAAAAGCAGTCAGGAAGGAAGTCACTATCCATAATTATTAAGCTCTGCGATCAACTTAATTGCAGTTCTATTGCTTTCCCATTCTCGGAATGGGACAGCGCTTACTCAAGAAAAAAGTTCTATCTCCTGTTTGTTTAATTTCATGTTTTTTGTTTAATTTCACTGGTTTTGCTACAAATCGATGCATTGAATAGGATTGAAAAGCACATAGCAAATTTCATAGATTGTCAATAACTTTGATTTTAAAATTAGCAAGGAAAGCCATGCCAAGACTGACTGCTTTGGCAAGCTGCAAAGAAAGCCGCTAAAGACATTCATCGTGGATTTTGCTGCTGGGTGGACAGGGCATTGCAGGCAACCAACCCGGAAGTGTCAGCTTCCTAGCTTTTGTTTAAGCCACAACCGGTCTCCCAGCTATAGATACTGGAACGACACGGAGCTTTCACAGCTGCACCCTAACGACAGACGCTGTCGCCAAATCCCTTGAGATGGGATCGGAGCGCTGGCTAGGGTGCCCCCAGATCCGCATTTACAAATCCCAAATCCAATCGACCGTTGCCCCTAGTGCTCTTTCCGTTCAATTTGCGTAGCTTTGGCAAGTTTTCTCAGTAGCCAAGTCGATTGAACTGAGGCCGGAGCTGCCTCGCCGAGGCCTGAACTGTCGCTCATTCCGAACAATTAGTGCGGCTAAAAAGATAAGAACTGAAAACAACTTTTGACAACGTCGGCGTGGCGCTTTCACTCTTTCTGTCTTGATTAAAGCTCGCTCGCCCGGGCCTTGGGGACCGCGGGAGAGGGAGGAGAGCTCGCTATCTGGACCAGTTTTTCCTCCTCTAACTTCTGCTTTTTGTCTTCCCGACTATTCTGATCAAGTTTTTCGGATTAATTTCTTTGAAAAGAAGCTTCAAGACCAAAAAAATTCTTGATATAGTTACACCGAAGGCAGGTCCTCTTCACGGCCTTCCGCATAGAAAGATAGGCGGAGGCAGAACGTGTCGAGTAGGCCTGTGAACTACCATGATACTTCAATTGAGAGTTTTCCACGCGCCGCTATAAATGGCGTGCGCCGGAGTTGGGCGAGATGGAGCGAGTCGTGGAGTTTAGAGTGGAATAGGATTTAAGCCGTTCTTTCCGTTTTAGGCTTCGCTTTCTAGGCCAGATCGGTAATGAGCAGAGAGAGTGGGGTGGAGGAGTAGAAGAGTTCGATTGAGCTCTTCGAGTTCGAGTTGATGAAGTGGACACTCGAAGTGCTGTTCCAGATTCTGCTTTATTCTACTAGTGGAAAAAACAAAGAATGAGACATAGTCGCGCCGATATGTTGTGCAACTGACAAATTATAGCAAAGTGCACAGGCCTAACCATCATGATCTGCTAAATGAGATTCAGATTTAGCAAGAATATACTGTACACCAGGGACTGAAAAATATAAAAAGAAAGTTAGCCAGCGAGCGAGCTGAAATTAGTCATCTCTTACCATTGAGGAGTTTTTCTATCGACCGCGAGTCAGACAAGTCCAACACAGTCCAGGCAAGCAACTTCCTGCCAGCTCCCCCTGCCTATTCTGCCGTCTCCCTAATCCCCATCAGAGCCGAATTTGCTTGTTCCAAAGCAGGTCCTTGGCAACTCTAGGTCCCTATGGGCCACTGAATCCGCTGCTTCTCTCTCACACACGTGACCGTATGAGGGTCTCCAACTGAA
>NIVC01001898.1:0-112644 GCA_002269645.1 Macrostomum lignano | reverse complement strand
CCAGGGACTGAAAAAATATAAAAGAAAGTTAGCCAGCGAGCGAGCTGAAATTAGTCATCTCTTACCATTGAGGAGTTTTTCTATCGACCGCGAGTCAGACAAGTCCAACACAGTCCAGGCAAGCAACTTCCTGCAGCTCCCCCTGCCTATTCTGCCGTCTCCCTAATCACCCCATCAGAGCCGAATTTTGCTTGTTCCAAAGCAGGTCCTTGGCAACTCTAGCCGTCCCTATGGGCCACTGAATCCGCTGCTTCTCTCTCACACACCGTGACCGTAATGAGGGTCTCCAACTGAATCAAATTCCATTCATTGCCCGTCTCTTTCTCATGTTCTGTTCTTAACAAATCTCATTCGTCATCACTGGCAGCTTGAGTATACAGATTCTTTTGTCAAATTGTTTCTCAATCGAAGTTCTTTTGCTTTGAACTGTCGAGCTGTTACTTTGTAGCTCGCCTTGCTGTGAAATAAAGAATTGAAAAACTCTCGTAGTTACTTCAGTGCTTGAAAGCTTTGTGTTCAGTTTGTAGTCGAAAGCCACACAGTGCACACAGCTCAGTGGGTCTTGTTCAAGGCACAACACTGTACAGTCCACAGAGCTCAGAGGGTCTTGTTCAAGGCACAACACTGTACAGTCCACAGAGCTCAGTGGGTCTTGTTCAAGGCACAACACTGTACAGTCCACAGAGCTCAGAGGGTCTTGTTCAAGGCACAACACTGTACAGTCCACAGAGCTCAGTGGGTCTTGTTCAAGGCACAACACTGTACAGTCCACAGAGCTCAGTGGGTCTTGTTCAAGGCACAACACTGTACAGTCCACAGAGCTCAGTGGGTCTTGTTCAAGGCACAACACTGTACAGTCCACAGAGCTCAGTGGGTCTTGTTCAAGAGACAACACTGTACAGTCCACAGAGCTCAGAGGGTCTTGTTCAAGGCACAACACTGTACAGTCCACAGAGCTCAGAGGGTCTTGTTCAAGGCACAACACTGTACAGTCCACAGAGCTCAGTGGGTCTTGTTCAAGAGACAACACTGTACAGTCCACAGAGCTCAGTGGGTCTTGTTCAAGGCACAACACTGTACAGTCCACAGAGCTCAGTGGGTCTTGTTCAAGGCACAACACTGTACAGTCCACAGAGCTCAGTGGGTCTTGTTCAAGAGACAACACTGTACAGTCCACAGAGCTCAGTGGGTCTTGTTCAAGGCACAACACTGTACAGTCCACAGAGCTCAGTGGGTCTTGTTCAAGGCACAACACTGTACAGTCCACAGAGCTCAGTGGGTCTTGTTCAAGGCACAACACTGTACAGTCCACAGAGCTCAGTGGGTCTTGTTCAAGAGACAACACTGTACATTCCACAGGGCTCAGTGGGTCTGCTTTAAGAGACACGAGACAACACTGTACAGTCCACAGGGCTCAGTGGGTCTGCTTTAAGAGACACGAGACAACACTGTACAGTCCACAGGGCCCTTGTGAATTTTCTTCAAGAGACAGCAAACAATTCCGTTTCTGGAACATGGACTTTATCTGATAGCAGACAGCCAATTTAAACCATAGACAGAGTGGAAGATTTCATTTTTATTTTTATTTGCTGTCAAAAGATTTTTTAAAATCATCAATTCTACAAGTTAAGCTACAAATCACCTTAACTGCCAAAAATGACATCTTTACTAGACTGAAAAAACACAACTATAGGACTCAATTGCGACTCCAACTGCAGCCAAGCCAAATGCGTCCTTTGCTTCCGGCTACGAGCACTAGGTAAGCCCGCCTTTGTACACAGTGTTCCAAGTGCTTTCACTGTCTCATAGAGGGTGTTTGTTGATTCCACTGTCTCATAGAAGGCGATTGCTGCACCCAATGTGTCGCATGAAGGTTTTCGCTACCACCGGTGTCTCTTTAACTTTAAGAGCCCGTCTTAAGACTACCTCAACCGCCCGTTGAAACTGCAGGCATCAGGCTTCTGGTTACTGTCCTAATCGTGGGTCAGCTGTCGCATCTGGTTTGAAAATTCGACAATCGCAGAACAACTCAAAGCATGATTGCCTAGTCTCACTGTCCATCGACTGTCGACGCGACAATCACAGTCAGCCTCAGCCAGCCGACTTTGAGACAATGCAAACCACTCCGAGACAGCCTCAGAAAGACTACATTCAGCAGCCACCGACGCCTCGACAGCGTTCCACCCCACTGTCAGTTGGCGCAGGCAAGTTCAATCATCAAAGTGGCAGGCTGACGCACACTTGGACCATCTCGCCTCAGTCTTTGGCTTCATCGACAGACGACGATTCGGACGAGTTCAGCGCCCAGATTCCAGCTTCGATAGGTCGGGTTGCCGCCGCAGTTCGCTATTTCAACACCTTCACCACCCGCGGGTCATCACCGGTTGGCTCGACGCGCACAAGCAGCAGCTTCAGGACGTCGCTAGCTCAATCGCGGCCTGTCGCCGAGAACATCAACGCGACACCGCCATCCATGCCGATCGAACCTCCATCGATCTCGCCGCCTCCTAGGTCGCCGCCATCACCGCGACCAACATTTCGTGAGTTGGTGGCCAAATTCGAATCGATCAGTCGAGCTGAGAACGCGACAATGAAGTCTGACAACAGCCCCAGCAGTCTGGACAATGCTACAGTCCCAACCACTTGTCCACCGCAGATTCCGTCTAGCGTGCCTGAGGAGCAGCAGACCGCCGAGCCGTTGTTTACTCAAATAGTCGTCTCTACACTGCTCTGCGTCTGTCTTTTACTGGCAATTGCTGTCAATTTTTGCTTCGGAGCCATGGACTTTTGGCATCAATGATCAGTCAATGATCCGGGCTATTTGAGAATTCGATTGAAAGAAATTTATGAAAATTCAAATGGACAAATTAACTCCTATTCTGACAAGCAAATTATCACCTATCCGCATAATGTACTGTAAAATAAGTACAAAAAAATTGATTTTACCACTTTTATGTATAGTACCATAATAATTTTTCCGACGAATAGATTGATCAACTTTCGAGCTTCCAATGCAATCAGATTCCAAGCTGGTGCCTAGTCTGGCGTGACATTAGAGCGCGGAATTTAGAGCCAGCGCGTTGGCCCGGCTCCCTCTCTTGCAGTGGCTGCATGTCTCTGCTAGTGCATTGAAGAACTCCCAACTATACTTTCATGCATAGCTGCGCGCATGCAAGCTCGATCGTCCTCGAACTTCCCTGCCTGAACGGACGTCACGCATGGCGGCTATTCTATCTGCAATCGAGCAGACTGCTCGAGTCTCGATTTGAAATTCTTTTGGCCAAATACAGTGCATTAACCGATCGGGAATATTGTTATTTTTTCCATACGAATCTTATGCAGTCAACATGTACTGAGCACAGTTTCCTTGCAACACGCGTGGATCACCAGCTACATCTCGATTGTCAATCAAACACATAAGGAACGGGTTGGTGCATGGGCCATGCAGTAAAGGCAAAATTGCGTAAGGAGTGATTCTCGAATTACTCAATTGTAAATTGCGAGAAACAAGAGTTCAGTTTCATAACCTGAACTAACCTACATAATAACTTATTCAATGGCTTGCTCTTCTGGCCAAAAGTCTGACTTTAAAGCCTCAATTATTTTTTAATTAACCAGCAAAAAGGGTGCCGGCATGCTGGCTAACATGTCGGCGATGCGGCCTACTATAGCCCAAGGACGACTTAAGTAGAAGGACGGGAAACCTCGTTTCTTAGAAAAGTTTTGAAGGCACTTTTTCCCGAAAAAAAATACACTACGGAGATAGGAAGTTTTCATTTTTTCAGCACAAAAATTGTTATTGCGTTTGATAGGAGGCAGATCCAGTGTTCATCTTTTGATATGTTTTTTTACCCTTTTTATTGCTCTATCGATATTTATAAAGCTTTTCGTTCAGAAAATTAGGATTCTACGAGTATGTTAATTTTTTAATCTACGTATATTTTCGCGTGTCTTGTGCTTGAAATTACATTAGAATGCCACAGCTCGGCTCTTTGGTTTCATGAGTCTATTTTATCATTCTTACCCGACTGTGTAGCAAATATTTGTAACAGAGATGATAAAACAGGTTCATAAAACCAAATATTGGAGCTGTGTCATGCACTTTTGTAATTTTTAGATACAGGAAATGTACGTAGAATAAAAAATTAACATAGAATCCTAGTTTTCTGAACGAAAAGCTTTGTAATATCGATAGAGCAATAAAAAGGGCACAACATATCAAAAGATGAACACTGGATCTGCCTCCTATCAAACGCAATAACATTTTTTGTGCTGAAAAAATGAAAACTTCCTATCTCCGTAGTGTATTTTTTTCGGGAAAAGTGCCTTCAAAACTTTTCTAAGAAACGAGGTGTCGTGTAGCTACCAGTATGTGCATGCACTCAGTACGAGTATTGATTTGTATTTGTACTTTCCTATTATTTCTTTCTCTATTATTATCTATGCAAGCTTGGCACGTTAGGTTTGAGTTTTTGCTATTTGAGTTATGGGCAAATTGTGTACGCTTAAATTATGTCATCACTCTCGCGCACGTAGCATCGCTTTACAATATAAATACAGACATCAGAGCTTTGATAGCTCTCTCGTAGTCTTCAACCACTTTAAACAAGCAGCATAGCTGATTTACCACAATGGCGACGAGTTCAAATGGACGGATTCCGGAGCTCACACAAGACTCCGACTTCGAGATTTACGCGGAGAGAATGGAGCAGTATTTCATCTGCAACAAGGTCGAGTCCACCGAGGACAAGCGCGCTACATTTCTCACTGCCATTGGAGAGAAACACCACAAACTGCTTCGGGACCTGTGCCATCCGGACAAGCTGACCACTAAGACATTCGAGCAACTCAGAGACGTCCTTAAGAACCACTGCTCACCTGCTCCTTCCGAGATTGCTGCCAGATTCAAGTTTCAGCGCAGGATGCAGCAAGAAGGCGAATCGTTCACAGTCTTCCTGGCAGGTCTCAAGTCTGCGGCGGTGCACTGCAATTTCGGCTCAACACTGAATGAGCGACTTCGTGATCAGCTGGTATTTGGCATGAGTAGCGATGCAATGCGCTCCAAGTTGTTGGAGAGTGCGAACAACTCCTACGAGGCGCTGACCACCCTGGCTATTTCCTTGGAGACTTCGCAGAGATCTTCAAGCGAAATGTCGCTACCGTCGTCTACACACCGAGTCACGGCTCAACCAGCTGCGACCGCACGCCCCAGCAGCAGGTAAGCCAACTCGATGAGACCATCTGCCGGCGCGGCATCGCCCAAGACTAACCGTTGCGACAGCTGCGGAGGCTCTCATTCGCGACAGACCTGCAGGCATCGCAGCGCCAAGTGCGACGGCTGCGGCAGGCTCGGTCATCTCAAGAAGGTCTGCCGTTCATCCAATGCTTCCATCAAGATGGTAGACGAGTCTGACTCCGCCACAGAGGACGAACAGGAGGAGGAGCCCATCTTCCACGTATCGAGCGCCTCCCGGTCGGCCATCATGGTGCCTCTGCAGGTGGAAAAGACGCTGACGCAGTTTGAGCTGGACACCGGATCAGCTGTCAGCTTGGCACCAAAGTCCTTCTACGACCAGCATCTCAGCCACCTACCGCTGCGCCCATCGAGGACCACACTGCGTACCTACACTGACCAGGAGTTTTGCCCGCTCGGCGAGGTGACTGTCAGTATCAACTATGAGGGACAGTCCTATGCGCTGCCACTGCTTATCGTGTCCGAAGGCGGCGCTCGGCTCCTTGGCCGCAACTGGCTGACGGCCATCCGACTGGACTGGCCCCGCTTGACTGCTCCAGTCAACGCCGTAGCGGAGAACCCCAACGACATCGCTGCAGAAATAATTCAGCAGTTTCCAGACGTCTTCGCGGACAACCTGGGCAAGTACCGACTGGGGGAGGTGAAGTTGCACGTCCAGGACAGCGCCACGCCCCGTTTCTACAAGGCCCGGCCAGTACCTTACGCCCTGCGGGACAGCGTAGACAAGGAGCTGCAGCGAATGGAAGCAGAGGGCGTCATCACTCCAATCACCACCTCCGACTGGGCGGCGCCGATTGTTCCGGTCGTTAAGAAGGATGGCTCGGTGCGCATATGCGGAGACTACAAATGCACCTTCAACCGCGTGGCCAAGCAGGAGCACTATCCATTGCCGAGGATCGAGAACCTGTTCGCACGGCTGGGCGGCGGCTACAAGTGGAGCAAGCTCGACCTGGCCAAGGCGTTTATGCAGCTGCCGATCTCCGAGGATAGCAAGCAGTTCCTCGTCGTCAACACCCAGCGAGGACTGTTTCAAGTCAACCGCTTGCCCTTCGGCATCTGCTCGGCCAGCGCCATCTTCCAGCGCGTGCTCGACACCCTGGTGGGGCACCTCGACGGTGTTCAAGTCTACCAGGATGACATCTTGGTGACGGGCTCTACATTGGCTGCGCACAAGGCCAACCTGATGCAAGTGCTGCACAAGCTGCAAGAGGCCGGTCTGCACATCAACGTGACCAAGTGCGCCTTCTTCAGAGATTCGATCGACTACCTGGGTCACCGGATCGACCGTCACGGTTTGCGGCCACTCGCTGACAAGATCGAGGCCGTGCAGCGTGCGCCGGCGCCGACCGATGTGAGTCAGGTGCGCTCCTACCTGGGCATGCTGACTCACTATGCAAAGTTCCTGCCCAACTTGGCGTCGGTTGTAGCACCTCTCAACCACCTGCTTACCAAGGGCGCAACTTGGAAGTGGGGCGATCCCGAGGACCAGGCCTTCCGTGCTTCAAAGCAGCTGTTGCTGGACTCTGGTGCCCTGATGCACTTCAACCCGGACTTGCCTCTTCGGCTGGAGTGCGACGCGTCAGCATACGGCATTGGCGTCGTGCTCAGCCACCGCGTGAATGGCCAAGACCAAGCGATCGCGTTCGCCAGCAAGTCTCTGACCTCAGCCCAGCGCAATTACTCCCAGGTGGACAAGGAGGCGCTGGCAATCATCTACGGCGTGCAGCGCTTTCACCAATTTCTTTACGGTCGCCACTTCACCATCGTGACGGATCATCGGCCGCTCCTCGGACTGCTGGGCCCGGACAAGGAAATCCCGACGCGCGCTGCTGCCAGAATGCAGAGGTGGGCCATCCGACTATCGGGCTACCAGTACTCCATGGAGTTCCGGCCGACCGAGAAGCACGGAAACTGCGATTCCCTCTCCCGCCTGCCGCTCAAGGGCAACTTCGTCGAAGAAGCCGCGGTACACTCGCTCACTCTAGAGGACGATTCGAGCGTCGCAGTGACTGCTGCTGCCATTGCCAAGGCAACTCAAGCCGACACGGCACTGTCAAAGCTGCTGTGGGCCCTGCGGTCGGGACAGGAGCTGCCAGCTAACGACTTCCCGGACTTCGCCCATCGTCAAGCAGAGCTTTCAGTCGAAGCCGGTTGTGTGCTGATGGGATCTCGCGTCGTTATCCCGGACACCCTGCGCCAGTCGGTGCTGCGGGAGCTGCATCTGGCACATCTCGGTGCGAGCCGAATGAAGGCCCTCGCACGGAGCTTCGTTTGGTGGCCTGGGCTAGACAAGGAACTAGAGCAGCTTGGGAGAGAGTGCGACACCTGCAGAGCTCATCAGGCAGACCCAGCAAAGGCTCCAGTGCATCCCTGGCTGTTCCCCAACGAACCATGGAGCCGCCTACATGTCGACTTCGCCGGCCCAGTCAACGGTCGAGTGTACATAGTCATTGTCGACGCCTACAGCAAATGGCCCGAAGTTCGCCTCATCAGCGACACGTCTGCTGGCGGGACCATCGGGCATCTCCGTGACGTATTCTGCCACTTGGGCCTGCCAAGGATTCTCGTCTCCGACAACGGCCCCCAGTTCGCCTCTCGTGAGTTCGCTGACTTCATGCGTAGCAACGGGATCCGGCACGTGACTTCAGCGCCCTACCACCCGGCCACCAACGGACAGGCCGAAAGATTCGTGCAGACGCTGAAATCCCACATCAGGAAGTCGGGTCACTCTGCGGAAGCCATGCAGCGCTTCCTGTTTGCCTACCGGATCACGCCGCATTCGAGCACCGGTGCCTCACCAAGCGAACTGCTATTCGGACGTCGCCTGCGATCCCGGCTGGACCTCCTGCGACCGTCCCTGACTGAACAGATGCGACACCGTCAGAGTGCGAGCACCGACTCGACGCCCCGCCAAGCCCGGTCCTTCGAAGTTGGTGACACCGTGCGAGTGAAGACCTTCGGCAAGGATGCCGGCTGGCGGCCCGGCCTCGTCATGGCGGCGAGCAAGCGCAACTACGATGTCAAGGTCGGCGAGGGCATCGTCCAGCGCCACATCGACCAACTCCTGCCAGAGCAGCGTCAGCAGCCTCCAGTAGTACCGGCTGTCGCGGCACCCGACCGAGTACCACCGTCAATTTCCGAACCGACACCGCGGTCTGAGGTGGGCCCGGACAGCTCAACTTCGGAGACTTCGGCAGCGGCCCCGACAGCTGCTCTCGCTGGACCTGCTCCTGCTCCGATCACGGAAGTCGCTGGACAGCACGCCGGAGCAATGCGCCGATATCCAGAACGCATACGGCTCGCGCCTGCCAGGTTTCAGGCGGGCAGTGATTGAACCTTGTGACACTGACTTGACTCACAAACTAATCTTGAATCACCAGTATGTGCATGCACTCAGTACGAGTATTGATTTGTATTTGTACTTTCCTATTATTTCTTTCTCTATTATTATCTATGCAAGCTTGGCACGTTAGGTTTGAGTTTTTGCTATTTGAGTTATGGGCAAATTGTGTACGCTTAAATTATGTCATCACTCTCGCGCACGTAGCATCGCTTTACAATATAATACAGACATCAGAGCTTTGATAGCTCTCTCGTAGTCTTCAACCACTTTAAACAAGCAGCATAGCTGATTTACCACACGAGGTTTCCCGTCCTTCTACTTAAGTCGTCCTTGCTATAGCCTTGTAGCGGCCTTGTAGCAGGCGCTGTAACGCTGTTCTGGTTTTACGACTTAAGCTTGTACTAAAAGTATATTTATACAGTATCATGTATTAATTTAAAATTTATAGTGTAGTGTTACGTCAATACGTGTCCTGATTGAACTACAACGTTAATCATCGTATTATCATTTTGTTATAAAAACAACTTTTCTTATTTTCAAAGAAAATTAAAAGGTATTGTGGTAGGCCGGTCTACCACTCGGAGGACGACAGCAGGTCACCAGCGGACAAGGCGGCTTTCCACCTGCTGAATTGACTGACGTCATGAGTTTCATTGGTTGTCCCCTTGGCTGTCCCCCCGGTTGTCCCGGCCGTTGCTCCCCTGTTTGCTCCTCCCGCTGTTCCATCCCCTGGTCCGTTTTGTTTTACCGTTTCCAGCGGCCGGCTTTTCCCTGTTCCTCTGGGTGCCCCTTTCTCTCTTCCACTCGGTGCCCCACCCCCTGGGTTTTGCTGCGCCCATTACTATTTATAAGCCGTGTTTTGCTATGTTGCTCAACCGTTCCTCTCCTCCCGCTCCCTTCTTTTTTTCTTCCGTTTACTTGCTTGAACTCAGTGCGTAACTTCTACTTTTAGTATCCTAGCTTGCACCCTCGGCACCGCCGAATTAGTCTCGCCGTCGCGACTATTTAATATCCAGCAATAAGTCTTAATGACTTTGCTTAACGTCATATTTATTCAACTGGACAAATAATAATAACCAATCTAATAATTATTTTCGTTCGCCCTTAATCGAAGCCTTTAGTTTTATTGAATCACTTGCCCACGGGCGTCAAACAAATTAATTTGTCTCAACTCAAAGAAAGCTCTGAGACCCTCAACGTTCCGTAATACGAAATGACGGTGGTGGCAGCGCTACCTTACTACTGACAGTAACAAACCGAGCATATCGACAAATTTACGGCGTCTGAGGACCCAACTGAACGACCGTGCCGTTAAAAGACTGCTCGACTTCGAATTACGACTACCCTCCCCCGGAATTGAGGACCCGGCAGACGGAGTATCAAAAGAGAAGCTATACGAATCAGTTCGTGAAATTTTCCGGCTTTACGAGTGCCGAGACAACACAGGCGGCAATTCAAAGTTGAACCGCCCCACCTCATTGGTGTCAGCAACCGACCGATTTCAAAAAGTTTATTTTTTTATTTTCTTCTCCGCCCCTACCTCAGTATCTGCAGCTGTTTAAATCGTGATTGTTTTTTGAGCTTCAGGTTAAGGTTCTAAATGCGAAGTCAATCAAAATCAAGGAGTTATTATTTTGCAACCTGGTAACTGTGTTTCTTACAAACACAAAGAATATGAATCCCGACGATACGGTATTGCCCAAGGTCAACGACGCCAATAAAAGGAGTAGGCCTAAGGGGAAAACTTCATTTCCTAGAAAAAAAATAGGAGACGTTATTTCACGAAAATTATACATATTGGAAATACAAGCATTTTATTTATTGCCCGAGAAAATAGTGGTAACTTTTATGGAAAAAAAGATTAAAAGTTTATAACATAGCAAAACATCTAAGCCCTTGGGCTTGGCAGCTATGCTATAGCCAATTAGCTGGCCTATGAAAGATTCCATACGCATAGGCCTACAAGATTTTCTAGTGCAACAGCCTTCTAATCTTAGTTATGTCTTAGACTAGCTAAAGCAATAGTAAAGCCTAAAGTCATTTATATTTAAAGCCTAAAGTCCTATATACTTAAAGCCTAACTAAAGCCTTACAAAAACTTTGTTAGCACTTAAAAAATAATTATGCAAATTAGGTATGATCCAGAAAAATTTTAACGGGGGCAGCTTTACCAAGCACTACAACCCAAGATTGGAAAATAGACCTGGCATATTTGCAAGCTAAAAAGTATGGCCCAAAGTTTTTTGACAATAGCTGAAGGGGGACTTGGCTTTGGCGGCGGCGCACGACCAAGACCGCCACACCAAGACCGCCACAGCTCTTACTGGCTACTGGAATTGAGGGGGAGCTACCAATCTTCCAGCATTAATGCTATTGGTTGTGAAGGGTTGTGGAGTTAGATGAGGAGGAAGCGTCCCAAGATTGGTCACGAATAAGACGAATAAGTGGCCCAAAACGATTGCAAGTCAACCAGGGCAATTTTAACAATATCTTTAACAAAACCACAATTTGTTACTTTTAACAGTAGATGAGCATGAATACTGCTTTTGAGAGCAAAATCTTGAATAATTAGATTTAACTTCCTACTTTCAAAAAGCCTTCAATTGCAAGTTGCTGTAATTTGAAAAGTTTTTACGAGCTCGCATGGTTATACGAGCGATTCGGCGTCTGGGTGCGTAGTGCATTACGGACAAACAAATATTATGCGACTTGATATGTGCTATGGTACGTGGATTTAGAAGTGCCATTCATTTTGACGAAGGTTTACATGTATTTTGACGAAAGCAATTGTTAACCACTATCGTTCACTCACATAACAGAAAAAGCGCATCTTAGGCCCAATGCCTATGAGAATGTCTGTACATATGTACGAGCATTGTGTGTATTTTATTGTGTACTCAAAGCCGAGAATTTCGGAGAAAGCAAAGGGAGAGGATGATAGTAAATGTACATGTACATGTAATATGAGAGAATATATGGAGAGGGGTTAGAAGATCTCGATCTCTCTCACTCACTCTCTCTGTCTCACTCATTTCACACCCACTCCCACACTGACACTCACTCTCACTCACTCTCACTCTCTCACTCACTCACTCACTCAATCACTCACTCACTCACTCACACACTTTCTCACACTCACTCCTACACTCACTCTCCCTCACTCACTCACTCTCTCACCCTCTATCTCTCACACTCACTCCTATATTCTCGCTTTCTCTCTCACTCTCTCTCTCTCTCTCTCTCTCTCTCTCTAGCTCTCTCTCTCTCTCTCTCTCTCTCTAGCTCTCTCTCTCTCTCTCTCTCTCTCTCTCTCTCTCTCGCTCTCTCTCTCTCTCTCTCTCTCTCTCTCTCTCTCTCTCTCTCTCTCTCTCTCTCTCTCTCTCTCTCTCTCTCTAACCAGGTCGATCATTGTCAATTGCATGGTAAATTAAAAGCAAGTGTAGCGATATACTGTCCGTCTGTTGTATGGTATAGATCAGAACTGCACAGTACACTGGTACCCAATGTGATGTACAAATGTACAATTGTTGCTTTTTATTCGTACAAATAGTTTTAGAACGTATTTTTTAATGAACAGGGAGAACATCCGAAATTAAAGTAAACGATTACATGTGCATATGATGTACATGCATTTTCGTGCCATACATTTTTATTGCATTAAGAGCGATCACAGTAACTTTTGAGTGAGTGATCAAGTGTGCGAGTGAGTGAGTGAGCGAGTGAGATTCAGATACACATGTAGAAGGTGAGAGAGTGAGTGAGTTAGTGATTGAGTGATTCAAAAGTGAGTATGAAAACTGCTTACCAGGCCTCATACAACTCGATTGAGGCCCAGCAGCTCACATATCACAGATCGCTACTTAAGTGTCGTTTTTATAGGAATTGAAGCCTGTACATGTACACGTAATAACAACGGTATGGCTGCACGATTCACCACCCGGTAACCTCTAAATACATGTGCATGTTGGCCTGCCTGCCTGCGATCGAATTGGCATATTTGCATTGGCAATCGGACATGCTTGAATCACACATGAAAACTCACATTATAACAAATTATAACAATGACAACCAACTCAAAGACCACATTCGAAACTGCGAATTAAGAATGCAATTAAGTCAAGAGCTTTTTTCCCAGCTTTCTACTAAAAGTAGCTGTTTATTTAGGATTGATAGTTCCTTTACAATTCAAATTGAATGAAAAAACGAGGAGGGATCACCCACGGTCGCTCTGAAGGCCGGTTCCTCTCTCGCGGCCTTGTCCTGTTGACTCTCCCTATCTCACCCTCCCCAGCACCATCCAATAACATGGCGAGCCAAATTCCTCCCCCAAGTGTGGCGGTCTTGGTCCTACACCTTGGCGGCTCGGCCCCCTGCCCCTACTAGATCTACAATACATACATCTACTGTGTTGTAAATAAAAAGAACATTAATGCCTATTAAATTCTTAGAATTTGAAATTATAACATTCTAAGACTACTAAGTATAATAGACATACATATAGAATTACTAGTTGACCTAGGCCTAGCTAGTGCTAGTCTGGCTAAATGTATGTAACAAAATTGAAAACCAAAATTAAAAAAGTATAGGGCCTACTAAGGCCTACAATAGAATAGATCAAAGGGAAAATAAAGAAAAAGTACAGTAACACTAGGATTAGGAATGCAAAATAAAAAAGCAAAATGCTAAAATTTAGGCCCTATCATTCTTTTATCAAATTGTAAAAGAAAGCAAAGCTACATAAAGGATTATATAAAAGGTTGTAAGTTGCTTTGAAAGTTGCATTATTGGTCAAAACAAGTTATATAGGCATATAGCTATAAGCTAATATAATTTTGATAGATATTATTTATAATTATAGTTAAATAGGGGCCTAGTATTTTATAAAAAAATTAAAATTTCTAGATTCTAGGCCCTAGCCAAACTAGGCCTAGCCTAGGCCTATCATTTTACTAAGTTATATTTTCATTTATTACCAGCAATAGGGGCCTAATAATAATATTAATAAAAGAAAAGTCAATGAATTTATTTTAGGTATTTATTCTATCTAGGCCTTAATAGCAAAATTTTATTTAAAAGTATTGAATAAATGCTTGTTTTAAATAGGTATTAAGCTAGGCCTAGTCACTTTATCAATAGGCATTTTATTAAATAATTTACTAAGTCTAAGTGACTATTAGGTAAGAGCACAGATACTATAAACCCAGATAGGCCACTCAGGCTAATTTTCTAGGCAAGTTTTTTATTTTACTTTCTATTTAGTAGCAATGAAAGGAAGCAACAGTATTATTTGCTAAATTAGACAAATTGAGTGATTGTTTTTGAGACATCGTTTTGCTAATGCTATAAACAACTAACTTGTTTTGTGCAATAATGGTGTACATTAAGACGCGACAGACAGTGTACAATGCTGCTATCTTTCAAAGTGGAGGAAAGGGGGTAGTCTGGAATAGGGTTAATATCAGTTTCACAAGGCAGGGTGAGTGGATTGATAATTTAGGCCCACTGGTAGTGGGATAGAAAATAAAAGACTGCACATAGCTAGCCTGGGTTAGGGGTGGGGGTTGAGAGGTTGTGGGTTAGAAAATTTGAGGGTGGCAAATTGTGCTTAAATACAAGCTTATATAGATAAACTCTTTAAGAGTCAGTTAAAGAAAGTTTGAGTGTATACTAGTTTTTTTTTATCTAATCTCGTACTTGTAGAAATGTTTTGATTTGAACCACTGCTGTGCTCCTACTTGCACAAGCTCTGTATTAGTGCTATTAATATCCAAGAAAGAAAATCCGTTGCGAATGCATAAATTACCTAAAGATGACACTAGCAAAGCGCTAGTAGTAGCTACTGCAAGAGTGTGGATACTGACCTTTATAAACAATTAAATCACAGGGCCTACGTGTGTTCAGCTTGCACTTTATGGACGAGGCTTACTGCTGCCTTACAAAGTGCCACGGATGTGCAAGACATCTGTTTTTGCTGGGACGCAATCCCACACCAAGAGTTGATGCTGCCTCGGCTCGTTCAAATAGACCAGCTACCCTCTGTGCAAAGGACTGATAAACAATAAAGAGGCAGACGACATGTACCCTCCAGTGCTAGGGCCAATTAGCAATCTATCTGCAGCCGAGCCTGCGACTTGCCTGCTGCCAGTGCTGTGGCAGAGCAACCTTTTGCTACCAGATTCTGCGCCAAGAACAGCTATTGCGGCTGAAAGCTCTCACCTCTGCAGCCGATTTGCGGGTTCCAAGCGCTAGAGGCAACAATCAAGCAGCTGCAGCAACAATCCCGAAAGTGAAAGGCAAATCAAGTGGCTGCAGCGGCAATCCCAAAAGCAAGAGGCAAATCAAGCAGCTGCAGCAGCAACTCTTGATGGTCAAGGCAAGTGCAGTGCAGTCGTGCATCCATGGACTGTGGAGGCATGGCTAGTGCAGCTTCCAGTGGTCAACTAGGCACTCGCAGTCAAGAGTGCTCTGGTCAAAGGATGTCATCTCATCAGCAGCTTATTGCAGCTATACCACAAATGTCCTGCTGCTTATCGGCTGCCTGTTACGAAACCACTGAGGATTGGCTCCATTGGATACATCCCTGGACCTTGAAGAGGCGCATTTGGCAGTTTTTTTTCATCTGTTGGGCCATGCTGAATGTTGCCTCTGAACAAAGGCAACTGGCGACCCTGTGCTTCGACAGCATGCTGCGAAAGTTTCACAAACAGATGAACTGATTAAGATGAGAAATCTTTCTATTTTGCTATATGAATATGGAGTATATGATATAGCTTGTATTTGCTAAATATACAATAGTTGACTGCAATAATATAGCCTTCAATGCAATCTAAAGCATTCACAATGTTGCTTTGAATTGTAGAAAGTATAATTATAAGTTTCTTTTTGCAAATAAAATCAATACAATTGCCGGATTGCATTCATTGTTTTTTTATTTTTAAAAAATATAAATGATGCTAAAATGTTTTTACTACTACTAAGCAAAAAGTAGAGTAAACTGTCATGTTGTGAAAATTAGCTGGAGTGGCCTATCTAGTGTTTATAGTATCTGTGGGTAGGAGTAGGCCCTTAGCAGTATTTGCAATTAATGATCAAATGACCTTGTTTTTAATTATAATTATTTTGGTGCTAAATATGTATAGAGAACTAAGCTTTGTATAAAAGTTTTTATTTATGATTTTTAATTAAAAGGTTTATATTTAGTGATTAATTAGTTAATTGTTTATCCTTATTCATAATTTCTTCTAAACTACCCTTTTACCTTGTAATTCAACGTTTAACTTTGTATTTGAATTTGAATAATTTAGAAAATTAAAATCTGTATCACTATACATTTTGGAAGCAATATATTAATGCTATTATCTATATATTGCATTTCAAAATTAATTAACCTGCTTTAATCACCTGCTTCATTCATATGAAAAAGTTTAACAGAACAATTCTTAGGATAGATATAGCCATGAACATGGCATGTACATGGTATGGCATATACAAAATGCTGCACCACATAGATATATACCTAATGCATAGTTGACAAAGTGATTACCATTTTAAAGTGTCACAATTAGCGATTGACAAAGTGACCATATTTAGAGTTCTACTGATTAGCCAGTTAATAAAGTGACCTTAGAGCAATGGCTCCTAAGTTGACAATTTGACTAGGATATCTATTTTAAACAGGCAAAAACTAAGAACTTTCAATTAAATCACTTAACATAATGTGTATATTAAAGAAAGACAAGAATGTGCTATGTTTACTTTGTGGAATGGTTTGGAATATTGGAATAGAGATATTGATTTGTGGCTTTAAAAAATATATTAGCTTGCATTCCTATAAAAAATAAATTAAGCGAATAATTATAACACTCAATTATACATTATATATCCCTATCATCCCTATTATAAGCTGTTGAAACCCGCGGATTTTGAACCCAGTGAATTCCAATCCCCTAAACTATTTTTGCATGTATTCTGAAATCTGATGCCATACTCAAAATTATTTGTTAATAGTTAGTAGGATAGAGGTAAACAAAATGGAGTTCATTTGCGTAAAATTAGGATTTCAAACATTTGATATTGTTTGCTGGGGTGCTGTGCAGAATGTCAGGCAATGTCTGTCTGACTCTAGAACATATTGGCAAACTCTGGCCTCTGCGTCTCCCTACATCCCTTGGATCCTTTGAAACTTCTATCTTCTCTTCTGTTTCCTCTCTTCTCTCTCATCCCTCGTCTCTTCTCTCTTTCCTCTCCTCTCCTCTCTTCTCTTTTTTCCTCTCCCCCCTCTTCTCTCGTATCTTCCCTCATCTCTCTTCTCTTTCATCTCTCTTATCTTATCTCTCTTCTTCTCTCCTCTCCTCTCTCCTCTCCTCTCTTCTCTTTTTTTCCTCTCTCCTCTCCCCTCTTCTCTCGTATCTTCCCTCATCTCTCTTCTCTTTCATCTCTCTTATCTCATCTCTCTTCTTCTCTCCTCTCCTCTCACCTCTCCTCTCTTCTCTTTCTCCTCTTCTCTCGCCTCTTTCTTCTCCTCTATTATTTCCTCTCTTCTCTCTCGTCTACTCTCTCATCTCTCCTTTCTCCTCTTTCATTTCAGTCTTCTCATTTCTCTCTGCTCTCTACTCTCCTCTCCCCCCTTCTCATTCCCCACTCTCCCCTCTCTCAACAGTTTCCTTTTCTCTCTGCTCTACGCACATATCTACATAAACATATCTATGCACAACTTTCAGTCTAAATAGCTTGCAGTGGCAGTATAAGTTATATATTTACTCGTAAAAATCAAAGCAGCTCAAATTGGAATCAAAACACAACAAATAACACGCAACAGCTAAGAGAGCAAGGCAGCAAGTTCAGCTAGCAAAATCCTCGCTATCAAAATTCCTGCTAGCAGATCTCAGCTAGCAAAATCCTCGCTATCAAAATTCCTGCTAGCAGATTTCAGCTAGCAAAATCCTCGCTAGCAAAATTCCTGCTAGCAGATTTCGGCTAGCAAAATCCTCGCTATCAAAATTCCTGCTAGCAAACTTTGGCCAGCAAAATTCCGGCTAGCAGATTTTGGCTAGCAGATTTCGGCTAGCGGATTTCAGCTAGCAAACTTTGGCTAGCAGATTTCCTGCTAGCAGATCTCGTACTCCCTGTAGAGATACATTATACAATATTTTTAAGGGGTCTTCATGACATTTTGACAAAAGTCAAGATTCCATGGCATCTTTATATGGCAAATAAAAAGCCTACTGCTTAATTATATAAATATATAAATATATTTTTCAATATTACACTTACTAGATTGAGAATTACTATATATACAAGTGTAGGTAGCATAATTTTTGTTTTACTCAAGGTTGCTATTAAATTAATGCTGTTCCAAAAGGTATTGTTTAAATAAGTTATTGCATAGAGCTTTTAATTTCCAGCTAATTGATTTAAAGTGTCACAACATTTTACTGTTTGAGCCATGAGCAACTCAAACCAAAAAACACCCAATTCAAGCCAGGCGTAAGTTATTTTTTTATATTTGTTTTAAATACATTGCTATAATTTCAATACTATTTGTTACACTATGTTATAATATTTTATAGACCAATTAAACTTCCCTTCAACAATGACGGGTCTTTCATGGAAATGTTCAAGAAGATGAAGCAGCAGCAGCAGCAACAGGGTCAGCAGTCGTCAGGCTCGCAGCAGGACGTCAAACCGCCAGTTGGTTTGGTTGCTAAGCAACCGGGTGAAGCTGTGAAACGATCAGCTGGTGCTATGGGCGACCCGGCTACTGTGTGAGTTGATATCTCTCGAATCATCAATTGCTGAACATCCCCATGATATAAATATCCCATATTGATAATCCCCAATATTCCCTATTGATTATCCCCAATTTCCCCTATTGATTTCCCCAGCATCAGCTGTTTATCATCCCCATATCAGTGGTTAAGAATCCGGAGTATTAGCAGCACCTATCGCACAAAGCTATCACATTTGCTCCCCCAATCTGCAGTGTTAAATCCAGCGCAAAGCCGAAGCTGGAGGAGATTCACGATTCGATCCCTCCGCCCGAGGACCCGATCGCCATCATGAACATCGAGAATCTGGCCTCGCAGATCGCGCCGCTGGCCCCCGACGAAGAAGTCACCGCGCTGCGCTGCTTTAAATCCGAAGATTGCTACTCGTAAGTAGTGCTTACCGGTTTTCTATGTACAAATTAAATTATATAGTCTTTTATAAAAAATTCCTTATGCAAACGCAGATTCTTGCGCGACCAGAGCAGTCAAGAGTGTCGCTATTTCTATTATCGGCTGGGCGAAATCCGCTTGGAACAGAGTCAGGAGGCTGAGGCGGCTGGTAAGTGCAAATACGAGTATATAATGAGAATTGAAAATACAATTAAATTTATTAATATCAACAAAACTAATTGCAAATTGAGTTAAGTCGACTTAGTCGCGGTTAGTGCTGGTGTACAAGGGGTCTAGGCATGCTTGGGCGCAACCTTGGGATTCACTCGGCCGTTTCTATTGGCAACACACACATGTAAGTCGCTATTGGACAGAATAGTAGTCACGTGACTGCTCTCAGCCAATAGCGACTTACATGTGTGTGTTGCCAATAGAAACGGCCGAGAGAATCCCAAGGTTGCGCATGTATGGGTCTAGGGATTCCCTCATAGTTACTAAATAATTTAAAACTGAATGACTAAAATGCTAGGAAATGATTGTCGCACATTGCTAATACGAGTAGGCTAGTTAAAATTCTACGATAGTAAATCATTATCTCACATTGCTACTACTAGTAGGCTAGTTCAAATTCCAGGATAGAAAATGATTATCTCACATTGCTACTACTAGTAGTCTGAAACGCAAGTAATGCACGCATAATTTCAGACGCAAAGCGACCCCGGTCCGATCAACCGTCCTCCTCGGCGGCGACCGGTGCTGCCGGAGGCGCTGGCGCGGCCGACCTGTTTGATCCGTACTCTTCTAAGAACATCCGGGCTGCTAAGAAGTTCACCGGCGGCTTCCATCTGACTGAGGATCAGGCTAAACAGATCGCCTATCAACAGGAGCTCAATGCTATTCAGGTTCGCTAGCGCCTATTAAATTTTGTTGTTAGTAAGAGGAAATTTAATGCTGTATATTATATGCCTAATACTGCAGGAATTCATACTGGCCCAGAAGAAGCTGAAGATCAAAGAGAAGGAAGTGATCGCCGCCAGGGGCAAATATGAATACGACTCGGACGAGGAGGAGGCCTCAGCCGGGGCGCCAACTTGGGAGCACAAGCTGCGCCAGCAGGAGATGGAGGCCACTAAGACTTGGGCCTTCAAGCTTACCGAGATGGGCAAGGGCCGGCATCATCTCGGCGATTTTATGGACCCGCAGGAGCTGACCAAGTTTATGGAGCAGTACCGTCAGCTGAAGGTGATAATCTGGGTTCCGCTTACTGATTTCTTGGATCATACTTTACACCTACCCTACATTGCCTAAACCATGCACTCATCTCAAACCGGAACTAACCAGTAATGGCACCCAAATTGCTCCAAAATCGTCCTTTGTCTAACTTTATCACCCACACTGAGAACCAGCCCTGAACCACACTGAGAACCGGCCCTGAACCACACTGAGAATCAGCCCTGAACCACACTGAGAATCGGCCCTGATACACACTGAGAACCGGCCCCTAAACCACTCTGAGAACCGACCCCTAAACCAGACTGAGAATCGGCCCTGAACCACACTGAGAACCGGCCCTGAACCACACTGAGAATCGCCCATGAACCACACTGAGAACCGGCCCCTAAACCACACTGAGAACCGGCCCTGAACCACACTGAGAACCGGCCCAGAACCACACTGAGAATCGGCCCTGAACCACACTGAGAACCGGCCCTGAACCACACTGAGAATCGGCCCTGAACCACACTGAGAACCGGCCCCTAAACCACTCTGAGAACCGGCCCTGATACACACTGAGAATCGGCCCTGAACCACACTGAGAATCGGCCCTGATGCACACTGAGAATCGGCCCTGAACCACACTGAGAACCGGCCCTGATGCACACTGAGAATCGGCCCTGAACCACACTGAGAATCGCCCCGAACCACACTGAGAATCGGCCCTGAACCACACTGAGAATCGGCCCTGAACCACACTGAGAATCGGCCCTGACGACACAGAATCGGCCCTGAACCACACTAAGAACCGAAATTGAACCACACTGAGAATCGCCCCGAACCACACTGAGAATCGGCCCTGAACCACACTGAGAACCGGCCCTGAACCACACTAAGAATCGCCCCCGAACCACACTGAGAACCGGCCCTGATGCACACTGAGAATCGGCCCTGAACCACACTGAGAATCGGCCCTGATGCACACTGAGAATCGGCCCTGAACCACACTGAGAACCGGCCCTGATGCACACTGAGAATCGGCCCTGAACCACACTGAGAATCGGCCCTGACGACACAGAATCGGCCCTGAACCACACTAAGAACCGAAATTGAACCACACTGAGAATCGCCCCGAACCACACTGAGAATCGGCCCTGCACCACACTGAGAACCGGCCCTGAACCACACTAAGAATCGCCCCCGAACCACACTGAGAACCGGCCCTGAACCACACTAAGAATCGCCCCCGAACCACACTAAGAATCGGCCCAGAACCACACTGAGAATCGGCCCTGAACCACACTGAGAATCAGCCCTGAACCACACTAAGAATCGCCCCCGAACCACACTGAGAATCGGCCCTGAACCTCACTGAGAACCGGCCCTTAAATGCCCCTTACTCGATGCCAACCGAACCCAGGAGGACGGCGGCGAGATGTCTTCGGCAGACTACGCGGAGTTCAAGCTGACCTGCGAGAACGTGGGCTTCAAAATGCTGGAGAAGATGGGCTGGAAGGAGGGCGAAGGCCTGGGCCAGGCGGGTCAGGGCATCACGGCGCCGGTGGGCCAGCAGGGCGTCAACCAGACAGGCGCCGGCCTCGGCCTCATGTCTAGCAGCGCGATTGCCGAGCTCACTAAAGATGACGACGAATACGAGGCCTATAGGAAGCGAATGATGCTGGCTTATCGGTTCAGGCCTAATCCGCTAAATAATCCTCGGCGGCCTTACTATTAGCCGGCTTATTTGTTTTGATTTTTTACTCCTGCTTCAGTTTGTGTGGTAATATTTTGCTCCATTAATGAGATGGTTTTGAGACCCGGGCTTAGCAATTGCTACGATTATTTTGCTACGTCTGCCTGTCACGTAAAATTCAGAAATCTCTAATCTTTAAAGCTCTGAAACTCAACAACCACCAAAATTCATAACCACCAAACTTCACAACCCCAAAATTCACAACCCACTAACTTCACAACCCCCAAACTTCACGACCCCAAACTCCACAACCCCCAAACTTCACAACCCCAAACTTCACAACCCCCATACTTCACAACCCCCAAACTTCACAACCCCCAAACTTCACGACCCCAAACTTCACAACCCCCAAACTTCACAACCCCCAAACTTCACAACCCCCATACTTCACAACCACCAAACGTCACGACCCCAAACTTCATGACCCCAAACTTCACAACCCCCTAACTTTACAACCCCAATCTTCAAGACACCAAACTTCACGACCCCAAACTTAACAACGCCCCCAACTTTAATATTTTGAAATCGTAGCGAAGCCATCATTAAAAAAAGCAATAACAATCCGGCTTTTTTGAGAAGCAACCACAAGGACTTTTGCGCGGAAGTTGCCCGCTGGGCTGCCCTGATCGAGAAACGGTTGCTTGGAAGACATGCAAGACAAGCTGAGATTTTGGGGTAGCGAAATAATAGTGCAATTGAATTCAGTACATTGACTGTCGGCCTGCTCTCTGATGTCTTGCTGACCTAGTAATTAGTTTATCTGCTCTATTGTAACTTTGACTGGGCGGTCTAGTTAATTATCTTGTGAGGTTTCGCATAAATTATGCTCACATTGTTCAACTGTTAAATGATTTCTTGATACTGCAGTGATCCTGGCATTGTGCATTTTGTCAGGCAAATCACTCAACCCCAATCTCCCCTTGTCATTAATATCAGTTTTCATTTATCCCTATTATATTGCCCGTTTATTGTGCATGTAAATAGACTTCTTGTCTTTGTCTCATCAAGTTATACCCTGGCTAACTGTCACTCGTCTGTGTATGCTGTTAGGTACATAATATGTCAAATTTGAACTAAAATATTATATATTATTCATGTTTCTTTTCGTTTTACTGCCAGATGTGCTTTTGTTAATGCTTTTTTGTGCTAATTTTAGCACTGAATTTTAACATTTACGGGTGGTTTGTTGCAATCTTTAATATGGTTATAAGACCTAATCAGGGCCGGTTCTCAGTGTGTATCAGGGCCGGTTCTCAGAGTGGTTCAGGGCCAGTTCTCAGTGTGTATCAGGGCCGGTTCTCAGAGTGGTTCAGGGCCAGTTCTCAGTGTGTATCAGGGCCGATTCTCAGTGTGGTTCAGGGCCGGTTCTCAGTGTGTATCAGGGCCGGTTCTCAGAGTGGTTCAGGGCCAGTTCTCAGTGTGTATCAGGGCCGGTTCTCAGAGTGGTTCAGGGCCGGTTCTCAGTGTGTATCAGGGCCGATTCTCAGAGTGGTTCAGGGCCAGTTCTCAGTGTGCATCAGGGCCGGTTCTCAGAGTGGTTCAGGGCCAGTTCTCAGTGTGTATCAGGGCCGGTTCTCAGAGTGGTTCAGGGCCGGTTCTCAGTGTGTATCAGGGCCGGTTCTCAGAGTGGTTCAGGGCCGGTTCTCAGTGTGTATCAGGGCCGGTTCTCAGAGTGGTTCAGGGCCAGTTCTCAGTGTGTATCAGGGCCGATTCTAAGTGTGGTTCAGGGCCGGTTCTCAGTGTGTATCAGGGCCGGTTCTCAGAGTGGTTCAGGGCCGATTATCAGTGTGGTTCAGGGCTGATTCTCAGTGTGGTTCAGGGCCGATTCTCAGTGTGGTTCAGGGCCGATTCTCAGTGTGGTTCAGGGCCGATTCTCAGTGTGGTTCAGGGCCGATTCTCAGTGTGTATCAGGGCCGATTCTCAGTGTGGTTCAGGGCCGGTTCTCAGTGTGTATCAGGGCCGGTTCTCAGTGTGGTTCAGGGCCGATTCTCAGTGTGGTTCTGGGCCGGTTCTCAGTGTGTATCAGGGCCGGTTCTCAGAGTGGTTCAGGGCCAGTTCTCAGTGTGTATCAGGGCCGATTCTAAGTGTGGTTCAGGGCCGGTTCTCAGTGTGTATCAGGGCCGGTTCTCAGTGTGGTTCAGGGCCGATTCTCAGTGTGGTTCAGGGCCGGTTCTCAGTGTGTATCAGGGCCGGTTCTCAGAGTGGTTCAGGGCCAATTATCAGTGTGGTTCAGGGCTGATTCTCAGTGTGGTTCAGGGCCGATTCTCAGTGTGTATCAGGGCCGATTCTCAGTGTGGTTCAGGGCCGATTCTCAGTGTGGTTCAGGGCCGATTCTCAGTGTGGTTCAGGGCCGGTTCTCAGTGTGTATCAGGGCCGGTTCTCAGAGTGGTTCAGGGCCGATTATCAGTGTGGTTCAGGGCTGATTCTCAGTGTGGTTCAGGGCCGATTCTCAGTGTGTATCAGGGCCGATTCTCAGTGTGGTTCAGGGCCGATTCTCAGTGTGGTTCAGGGCCGATTCTCAGTGTGGTTCAGGGCCGATTCTCAGTGTGTATCAGGGCCGATTCTCAGTGTGGTTCAGGGCCGATTCTCAGTGTGGTTCAGGGCCGGTTCTCAGTGTCGTTCAGGGCTGATTCTCAGTGTGGTTCAGGGCCGATTCTCAGTGTGGTTCAGGGCCGATTCTCAGTGTGGTTCAGGGCCGGTTCTCAGTGTGGTTCAGGGCTGATTCTCAGTGTGGTTCAGGGCCGGTTCTCAGTGTGGTTCAGGGCCGGTTCTCAGTGTGGTTCAGGGCTGATTCTCAGTGTGGTTCAGGGCCGGTTCTCAGTGTGGTTCAGGGCTGATTCTCAGTGTGGTTCAGGGCCGGTTCTTAGTGTGGTTCAGGGCCGGTTCTCAGTGTGGTTCAGGGCTGATTCTCAGTGTGGTTCAGGGCCGATTCTCAGTGTGGTTCATTGCCGGTTCTCACCGTGGTTGAGGGCCGGTTCTCACTGGGGTTTCAGGGGCCGATTCTCAATGTGGTTCAGGGCCAGTTCTTGGTGCGATTCAGCTGCTAATCCTGCGGTTATTAAACAATCTTCATCCGTTCTGTCTCCTGTTGCCCTTAAGTCGCTGCCTTCGATTTGGCCAGCAGCGCTTGGCGCTAGCTGCGCAAACGGCGCCACTTCCGCGCCAGCCTCGGCGCCTGCGGCACCAGCAGGACCCGGGCACCCTGCGCGCCCGGCTGATCCGCGCCGTCACGGAGCCGGTGGTGCCGCCCAAGCCGGTCTCCGACACCGAGCGGCGCCTCCGCCTGGCCGAGTATCGTCGTCAGCAGCTGGAGAGCAGCGGCTACTTGGCCTTCCTTGTTGACGAATATCGACGGACTGTTCTGGACGCTGCCGACGGCAACATGCTGCTGCTGTTGGAAATGCTGCCAAACAGAATGGTGAGCTGCAGTCCGAGTCGTCCACAGTTGCTCAGAGATAGAATCAATTTTTTATCTCATGCTTCCAGAGATAGATACCATTTTATCCCATGCTCAGAGATAGATCCCATTTTCATCCCATGCTCCCAGAGATAGATCCTTTTTTTATCCCATGCTTACAGAAATAGATCCTATTTTCATCCCATGCTCCCAGAGATAGATCCCATTTTTATCTCATGCTTACAGAGATAGGTCCTATTTTTATCCCATGCTTACAGAGATAGATCCTATTTTCATCCCATGCTCACAGAAATCTTACTGTAAGCATCCCCTCAGCAACAGCAGGCTCATCAGCCTCCCTACTCCCCACCCGCAGCTGCTGAGCTTCTCGTATCGCAACGCCCTGCACGGCATCGGCTACTCCATGCCGCGGCACTACCGCTACACCAATCCGGTTGTCAGGCGAGCCGCCGCCGGCACCAAATGGCAGCCGCTGGCCGAGCTGTTCTTTGCCGACGGCCTGAGAACCGAGCTCGCGTTTGGACCGGCCGAACCGGCCGCCTGCAAATCTGCGCTGGCCATTGTGGACGCCTCGCCATACCTGGTACTGCTTGGCGGAGTGACTGAGAACAGGATGCTCACTGCCGAGCAGGTCGGTTGAGGCAATTTCTGTACTGCCTTCTGCTGTTTTTTAAGTACAAGTATTAATTGTTAATATCTAGGAGTTCAGGAATCAATGTATAGCGGGATTAGCGAGAATAGGGAGAATATAGATTATGAGCAATGGGGAGAATATGAATTATCAGCAATGGGAAGAATATGGATTATCAGCAATGGGGAGAATATGGATTATCAGCAATGGGGAGAATATGGATTATCAGCAATGGGAAGAATATGGATTATCAGCAATAGGGAGAAGATGGATTATCAGCAATGGGGAGAATATGGATTATCAGCAATGGGAAGAATATGGATTATCAGCAATGGGGAGGATATGGATTATCAGCAAAGGGGAGAATATGGATTATCAGCAATGGGGAGGATATGGATTATCAGCAATGGGGAGAATATGGATTATCAGCAATGGGAAGAATATGGATTATCAGCAATGGGGAGGATATGGATTATCAGCAATGGGGAGAATATGGATTATCAGCAATGGGGAGATTATGGATTATCAGCAATAGGGAGAATATGGATTATCAGCAATGGGAAGAATATGGATTATCAGCAATGGGAAGAATATGGATTATCAGCAATGGGAAGAATATGGATTATCAGCAATGGGGAGGATATGGATTATCAGCAAAGGGGAGAATATGGATTATCAGCAATGGGGAGGATATGGATTATCAGCAATGGGGAGAATATGGATTATCAGCAATGGGAAGAATATGGATTATCAGCAATGGGGAGGATATGGATTATCAGCAATGGGGAGAATATGGATTATCAGCAATGGGGAGATTATGGATTATCAGCAATAGGGAGAATATGGATTATCAGCAATGGGAAGAATATGGATTATCAGCAATGGGAAGAATATGGATTATCAGCAATGGGAAGAATATGGATTATCAGCAATGGGAAGAATATGGATTATCAGCAATGGGGAGGATATGGATTATCAGCAATGGGAAGAATATGGATTATCAGCAATGGGGAGGATATGGATTATCAGCAATAGGGAGAAGATGGATTATCAGCAATGGGGAGGATATGGATTATCAGCAATGGGAAGAATATGGATTATCAGCAATGGGGAGGATATGGATTATCAGCAATAGGGAGAAGATGGATTATCAGCAATGGGGAGGATATGGATTATCAGCAATAGGGAGAAGATGGATTATCAGCAATGGGGAGGATATGGATTATCAGCAATAGGGAGAAGATGGATTATCAGCAATGGGGAGGATATGGATTATCAGCAATAGGGAGAAGATGGATTATCAGCAATGGGGAGGATATGGATTATCAGCAATGGGAAGAATATGGATTATCAGCAATGGGAAGAATGTGGATTATCAGCAATGGGAAGAATATGGATTATCAGCAATGGGAAGAATATGGATTATCAGCAATGGGAAGAATATGGATTATCAGCAATGGGGAGGATATGGATTATCAGCAATGGGAAGAATATGGATTATCAGCAATGGGGAGGATATGGATTATCAGCAATAGGGAGAAGATGGATTATCAGCAATGGGGAGGATATGGATTATCAGCAATGGGAAGAATATGGATTATCAGCAATGGGGAGGATATGGATTATCAGCAATAGGGAGAAGATGGATTATCAGCAATGGGGAGGATATGGATTATCAGCAATAGGGAGAAGATGGATTATCAGCAATGGGGAGGATATGGATTATCAGCAATAGGGAGAAGATGGATTATCAGCAATGGGGAGGATATGGATTATCAGCAATGGGAAGAATATCCTCAAACTCCTCAGGTGCGCAGCTACGCCCAGCTGGTCGACTTGGATACGGCTCGGGCGCGCCTCATCGGCGCCCTAAACGCGCCGGCTGAATCGTTGGCCGGACTGCTTAGCCGGCCGGCCGAACAGCTGATTACCCTGTTGGACAATCGACACAGTCAGCTGGGCGGCGACGGCGGCAGCGGTTGAATGTGCGGTGCACATTGCTCTTTGTGCTGCTCGGTTCACAGACACATATAGGCCCTGTGCATTTTGCTGTCTTACTCACTGTGTTCTGTTTCTCATCTGTTTTCTCTTGTCTCTTATCTCTCCCTTCTCTACTCTGCCTCTCCTCTACCCTGCCTTCCCTCTCCACTTTGCCTCCCCTCTACTCTGCCTCTCCTCTACTCTGCCTCTCCTCTACCCTGCCTCCCCTCTCCACTTTGCCTCCCCTCTACTCTGCCTCTCCTCTACTCTGCCTCCCCTCTCCACTTTGCCTCCCCTCTACTCTGCCTCTCCTCTACTCTGCCTCTCCTCTACCCTGCCTCCCCTCTCCACTTTGCCTCCCCTCTACTCTGCCTCTCCTCTACTCTGCCTCCCCTCTACCCTGCCTCCCCTCTCCTCTGCCTCCCCTCTACCCTGCCTCCCCTCTCCTCTGCCTCTCCTCTACTCTGCCTCTCCTCTACCCTGCCTCCCCTCTCCACTTTGCCTCCCCTCTACTCTGCCTCTCCTCTACTCTGCCTCCCCTCTACCCTGCCTCCCCTCTCCTCTGCCTCCCCTCTACTCTTTGCCTCCCCTCTCCACTTTGCCTCCCCTCTACTCTGCCTCCCCTCTCCACTCTGCCTCCCCTCTCCACTTTGCCTCCCCTCTCTACCCTGCCTCCCCTCTACTCTCTGCCTCCCCTCTACCCTGCCTCCCCTCTCTACTCTGCCTTCCCTCTCCACTCTGCTGTCTCCCCTTCTCCACTCCACTATCTCTCCTTTCTCGCCTCTACTTGTTCTTTCTCCACCAATCCTCCCTATGTTCCGTTCATACTCCTTTTGTCTAGCCAATTATTTCACCTAACTTAAGGCTAAATTGATAAGTAAAGAACAGAGCAATTCATGTTTTCCACCTGAGCCGTTACCTAGGTATGCTGCAATGATGTCAATTTTTGTAGCAACTAAAGCTGTTATAAGTATAGTTTAATTGTTGTTTATTGCCTTTCAATTGCAAATAGAAGAACAACTTGTTGCTAATTCCTTGCGTTGTCACACTCTATAAGACCCTCCGCTTTGTATTTTGGGTATGGATTTGCCGCAAAAAAACATATAATCGTATGTGCTTTATTTATTTTCATTTCTGTTTTATCATGTATGTAGCTTTTTAAAAGTATATTTGATCTTCTTATCGAGGTAGCGGTTAATAACATACTAGTCGTACTTGTATCTAAAATCTCTATGCATGACTGGATATTACCCATGAAAAGTAAAATAAATAGTTATGCACGTACTTATATACATGCAGTGCGCACTGGTGCACTACTGGAGTCCTAATACTAAAGCGTATCGCATATTGAGAGTGCACTTAGCCACTATAAAAGTACAGATGCACTAGTCATACGGATAAGCGGACACAAACGATGCAGAACCGCAGCGCTCCCTCTTGTCGCCTTCGCAATGCAGATGGCAGCGCTCTTCGTTGGTGTAGCCGGCACTCTTCACCTTGTAGCCGCAAAAGCAGAGCTTCTGCTTTAGTAGCACCTGTCTAGAAACGATGCTGCTTTTTAAGCATAACTTCCGGCAGTTTTCCGATGTGAGGTTAGTCACTGGGAATATTTTGGCGCCATTGGCGTATTGGTTTGTTGATTCGATTGTGTAACAGCCTGGCAGGTCGGCTCCGCCTTGACAAATTAGGATCAGAATGAACTAGTGCGAGTAACACGTTTAAATTTTAAATATTAAAGCAGACGTACTATTCAGTACTTACTAGTTTTGCAACCTTGAGCTAAGGTCGCTAGAAAAGCCCACGAAAGCAACCAGCAAGCGATGGCGACAGATGCCTGCTGAAGGGTTCTCATTTTCGTAGTTAACGAGATTAGATATGCATGTCTATTTAACTTATTTTACTTTATTTATTTTACAAGGAAGTTGTAAAACTTTATCCAAAATATTATTTATGAAGCAAAAGTTCGATATTTTGCCCCATAGACCATTATCAAATAATGAAACTATTGTTAATCTTTATTTCTTAATGACTATTTAAATCGTTTTTTCTTGTTAAAAATGGTCTATTTTCTTGATTTTAGGCATAACTCGGCCATTAAATTAAAAAACTTTGATATACCACATTAAAAGTTGAAATTTGCATGTGTTGTTTTCTTAGAAACTCTGGTTGAAGTCCTGGCAGGCGCTGGATCTAGCTGGCTTACTTTGTGGCTTTTTGCCTTTTTGTGCTGCTGAGGCCGAGGAAGCATTTCACGAGCTATTAACTAAAATCTTTTTATGCTCAAGATTTAGCTTAAAGCTTCATAAATAAGCTTGCAATTTCACATGCCCAAGATTTCAGATTACATTGTTTGAGAGTTTTTTGACAAACACGAAACTGTGGTGGTACTTTAGCAGTTCGTTTGTGAATGATGTCATGCCCATGGCCATGAATGACTATGTATTTATATATTCGAAAGACACCCACAAAGGCCTTATAATAAAAAAAACAGCCTAATTAAATTAAAAAAGGCCTAACCTGATTTTAGAATCTTGGAAAGAACACAGTAATTTTTATCCTTTTTGGTTATTTTGTGTAAGATAGATAACTAATAACTTATAGTTATATAATGTAAACCTTTGTAAATAATTCAATATTTAAATAAAACAAGAACTATCAACTTTAATATGTCTTTTCTTTATGCTAAAGTCAAAAAATAGAATTATATTCCAAAAAGTATATCTTGTCATTCTAATCATTTTAATTGCAGTGTCTATATACTAAATGCCTTTATAATAGTTTATATAGATATATGTTCATATATTTGCTCTATTTAAATAATATAAATAATCTATTTAAATCCAATAATAACAAAGATACAAAATTGGCAATGACAATAAAACTAAAAGTATTAAAATTAAAATAAAATTATTTTTTGTCTTTTTTAAGTTTTTTAGGCATAGCTAGAAATAGAAGATAGAATATAACTTAAAAGTTGCTAAAGTTAATATTTTGTCTTGCTAATTTTATTCAAAGCTTGTATAAAAGTTCTAGATTAAAGTTATCAAATATGCCAATTGCTAGTAATATATCAAAATATCAAACAATAAATAGCTAGTGTTCGAACTTGTTATAATTTGTTAAATTTAAGTATTGATCATAAATTTTGAAACAAATATTATCTTGCTCCTACCTTTTGACTACTTGACTACCCATATCACTTATAATATAATATAAAAAATATAAAATAAGTTATTGCTGCTATTCATCATAGCTATTACTTAAAGATTGTTTAGATATTATCCATTATAATTAGGCTCTCTATGAAATTCAATGGTATTATACATCCATATATGGCTATTAGCTACAGATTTACTTTTAGATTCTATATTATCTAAATATGTCACTCTAGAATTCACTATAATATATATATTGGTCATCTCTGACCTTGAAAATCCCTAAAGTTATGGCCATAGCCACAGACACTCAGATACAAGCTACAAGTACCCTGTCAACCACAGAAAAGTGAACCAATTTTTACAGAAGATGTGATATCCTAAGTTTAAGAGGTATTAAAAGTTGTAGGACAGCTCAACCACTGTCCTTTCACTCATTGAAAAACTTTTGCAGCAATTTATGTTGTCACCAAAATGAGTGTGCTGCAAGGCAGTGCACTACACAAGACTGTGTACAAAGTGGCTAGTAGATGCCTCAGATAATAAAGCTTTAGTCTATACTCGACCTTCTTGCTAAGAATGCTACTGCTTCAGTAGCACTCGACCTTTTGTATAAAACCAAGGTCTATACCGTCTATACAAGGTCTATCAACACCGACCTTTCACTCTGGAGCATACATGTTCACACAGATGGCTTGGACAAACCCAAGCAAAGGTCGAATCTTGCAGCCAAGACAGTCATTCTCGTCAAACTCTCTGAAATCATAGCACCGCAGGAACAACAGGATCTCTTGGAAATAGATTTATTGATAAGCTCTGTGGCAGCGGCAGGTGAAAGTCAATTGACCAGTAAAGCCGGAGCTCCGCTTTTGCAAGTACGCCTAGGAACAGAACGGCGGCACCAATTAACTTGCCACTTCATTTTTAGTACAGGCCTTCCTTATTAGCCAGTTGAGATCGCAGTTCCTCTTCACGTGAGATTATTTCATTCCGTAATAAACTGGCTCAAAAAATGCTCGACATATTCATCCGGGTTGTCCGGACTTTCAAACCCCGGATTCACGCCTGGAGTTCCAAGGAATGGTGGCGGCTCTGGCGATCACTTCTTCCCATTCCCCGGGTCTTCCGATGACGAGCTGACATCAGAGTCACTGTTCAATCCAAGGCGCCGACATGGCGACATGCTTCGATGCCAGCACGATTGATGATTCCTGTTCTGTGGTCGGCGCCGCTCAGCCATGCAGGAGCAGAGTATAAAATTAAGTAAAGAAAACCGAGGGACAGTTTAGCTTCAGCTTCACAGAACACAGATTTTATCTGTCTTTGACTGACTTTGTCTATAGGCTGAGTGAATCTGGGGTTAGACTTGTCTATGGCCGCTCTGCAGCCAAGTGGGTTTTTTCATCGTACTTTGTATTTCAGGCGGAGCTGAAGTGGTTTTTACTAAGACTAATAAACTTTCAGCAAATCTGCCAACTGTAATAAACAATATATTCCAGCAAAAACGGACCGGACTATGCAAGAATCACTGGAAGCAATCAACTTACAAATTCGAAAGTACAGTAAAAAGCTGCGACAGATTGAACGACTGGTCTGTTCACCACGGGCCTTGAATGAAGAGGAGCAGTCCAAGGTAACTCAATATAGAATGCAAGTATTGGCCACTTGAAGTTTCTGAAATCAAATTGAACTATATAAATTTGCTATTATTCTACATTTAATCCTGTAGGTCTCTAAGAAGACTGCCCTGCAAGCGAGTCTGCTGCACTACATGCAACTCTTGAAACGGTACGTACCTTTCAGATCCTTCTCGGGTTTGGTCAGCACTATTTTCTAGATTCTAAAAATGCTGGGGCACCGCCACTCTCCCAGATCCTGAGTTGCTAGGCCGCTGTTATTTCTTACATTCTCAGCTTCTGGGCCACCTCCCACCGCCAGATATTCTTAGGTATTGGGCTTAGGTATTTCGCTTTGCTGCCTTGCAGCCATCAGCCCAGCAGCAGCAGCAGCAGTCCGCAATCCGGCAATGACCAGCCGTTAAGCGAGGCTTCAGCTTTGCCCGCTGCCGTCACCGCGACAGCAGAGCGTTCGGAAGCAATAAGCGACTCGCAACAACCGCCGGCGAAACGAGTCGCTGTTGGTTGCTCAAATTTGCCTGAAGAATCATTGAGCAGCCAATCAGATCAGCTGTCTATCGAGTCTCTGCAAGGTTCTGCCGCCCAATCAATCGAGTCTGTAGAGGAACTACAGCAACCAGCCAGCCAATCAGCACCATCGGTAGAAAAGCCACAGCAACCAGCCAGCCAATCAGCGCCATCGGTAGAAAAGCCACAGCAATCAGCCAGCCAATCAGCGCCATCGGTAGAAAAGCCACAGCAATCAGCCAGCCAATCAGCGCCGCCGTTGAAAAAGCAACAGAAATCGACCAGCCAATCAGCGCCGTCGGTTCAAAAGCCACAAAAATCGACCATCCAATCAGCGCAGTCGGCGCCTAAGCCCCATTCTCTAGCCAGCTATTCAGTGTCCCAGCTGTCCAACGGTCATTCGGACATCATATTCTCGACTGACAGTAGCAAAAACCTGGCTGTCACCGCTGGACGGGACACAAGCGTACAGGTGTACGAAATTGAAATTTCCAAAAGTGGACTAAGCTGCCAAGGTAGCAGCCGCCTGACCGGCCACGCCCAGGCGGTCAATGTAGCCCGTCTAGTGGACTGCTCGGACTGTCCGGCTCTGTCCGAGGCGCTCGGTGCGGCTTCAACAATTCTGTGCGTCACCGGCTCGGAAGATGCTACGGTTCGAATCTGGGAGTGCGAGTCGGGTGAGAGGCTGGTCTGGCTGCACCTGATGATGGCTGTGGCTGTGAAATCTTACTAGCTGTTTCAAGTTCTAATCAAATCAAAAAATATTATTTGTTTGTTTAACTATCCCACACAGATACTAGAATAACTAGGTGGGCCACTCAAGCACCTATAATTGGCAAAACAGCTTTCTACTTTCAGTTCAGTAGCAATGAAGAATACATAAGCTATTTTATAAGAATAAAGGCTGCTGAGATTACTTTGATAAGTTTAGAAGCCCAAGTTTGCAGATGTAAACAGCTTGCTAATTGGTTCAGCCATAATGTACATTAACCAATGCAATGTACATGGCAGGAAGGCAATAAAAATTGGGTGGCGGGGCAGGGGTAGAGGTTCCGTGTGTAGTTTGGGGGTTTAAGTTTGGGGGTAAGAACCAATAAATGAGCCTTGTCTTTAAAATACATTAAACTGCTTCAGTTTAACTTACTACTGAACTGAAAGTAGCTTACACGCAAATGTGTTGAGTGCCCCAACTAGTTATTCTAGTGTCTATGACCTATCCTATTCATTTTTTAAAAAGTTCTCTCACGGCGAGAAAGAAATTTTGGCAAAATATTCTGGTTATACTACTCGACTTTCCGGCTAGTAGCCTGTTGCGCAGATTATAAGTAATCCTTTTTGTTGAAAAAGAAAATTGATTTTTTAGCTTGAACGAAGAAACGCAATTAAAAAGTACTTTGTATAATAAAAACACAAATTGTACTTTTTATAGTTACTATTCGAATCATCTACTCTGCCTGTCACCCCAGGTCGTCAACTATTCGAGCACTACGTATTCGCTTCGGTCACAGCCTTGCAGGCGTTGAAGTCCAGCGGCACCCTGCTGCTGCTGACTGGCAGCTCCAGCGGCAAACTCGAACTGTGGGATCCGGCCGGACTGTGGGACCGGGGGCCGTGCCTGATGGCCGACCAGCTGTTCAACGGCAGGGTCACCGATCTGCAGGTCTACGATGGAGAGAGAGGCTGGGCAGCGCTGGTTAGTTTCCAACTTGGAATTGCAATTCAAAATTTAAACTTTATTGTCCCACACTCTAACTGGGATCCCACACACTCTAACTGAGATCCTACACACTCTAACTGAGATCCCACACACTCTAACTGAGATCCTACACTCTCTAACTGAGATCCCAGACTCACTAACTGAGATCCCGGACTCTCTAACTGAGATCCTACACACTCTAACTGAGATCCCGGACTCTCTAACTGAGATCCCAGACTCTCTAATTGAGATCCTACACTCTCTAACTGAGATCCTACACTCTCTAACTGAGATCCCGGACTCTCTAACTGAGATCCCAGACTCTCTAACTGAGATCCTACACTCTCTAACTGAGATCCTACACTCTAACTGAGATCCTACACTCTCTAACTGAGATCCCGGACTCTCTAACTGAGATCCCAGACTATCTAACTGAGATCCCAAACTCTCTAATTGAGATCCTACACTCTCTAACTGAGATCCTATACTCTCTAACTGAGATCCCAGACTCTAACTGAGATCCTACACTCTCTAACTGAGATCCTACACTCTAACTGAGATCCTACACTCTCTAACTGAGATCCCGGACTCTCTAACTGAGATCCCAGACTATCTAACTGAGATCCCAAACTCTCTAATTGAGATCCTACACTCTCTAACTGAGATCCTATACTCTCTAACTGAGATCCCAGACTCTAACTGAGATCCTACACTCTCTAACTGAGATCCTACACTCTAACTGAGATCCTACACTCTCTAACTGAGATCACAGACTCTAACTGAGATCCCACACTCTCTAACTGAGATCCCACACTCTCTAACTGGGATCCCACACACTCTAACTGAGATCCTACACTCTCTAACTGAGATCCCAGACTCTCTAACTGAGATCCTACAATCTAACTGAGATCCCAGACTCTCTAACTGAGATCCTACACTCTCTAACTGAGATCCCAAACTCTCTAATTGAGATCCCAGACTCTCTAATTGAGATTCCACACTCTCTAACTGCGATCCCGGACTCTAACTGAGATCCCGGACTCTCTAATTGAGATCCCAGACTCTCTAACCGAAGTCCCAGTCCCCCCAGGCAATTCAGGCAAATCAGAGCTACAGATATTAATTTATTTAATGATTAATTAAATAACAAAAAATCAATCAAATGGACTCATAATGCAGCTTTAGATTGCCATATTATTATTGTATAGAATTCTTATCTACATTCTGGTTCGTTTCCTAGAAATGATGCTCTCTTAATCGTCTGAGATAAAAGAGTTCTTCAAGTGCAAGTTAAGAGCAGCTCAAAGTGCCGCATCCAGTTTTAGGGTGCAGGAGTTTTCCTGAATGATCTGCATTTTATGAGTAAAGCCAACCCCACCGCCTCGCACTGGCCCCACTCTGCCCACTGAAAACAGAAGCGGTTGTCTCGTTGCGATCACGTGCTCTTCCTGCTCAGAGTGCTGCTATGTTGATACAATGCCACCGCAATAACAACACAAATTTGTAACAAAACCAGCTGGCAAGGAATGCATTTGGTTGGAATTTAACTAGTTTTAATAGTAACAAAAATAGAAGAGGCTTTTAAATGTGTTTACGTACTTTTGCCCCGTGCCCTACAGAGTTTTGTTAACAAAAATAACATGACGCGCTGTTCTTTATTGTGCTCGTGTGCTTTTCAAACTTTAGTAAGATTTAATGGTTACTCTGAAAGCAAGATGAGAGGATAAACATACTTTCCAAATTAGAGAGCTAAACTATTTTTCATGACACGATGTTCTTTAATTTGCCATTGAAATTTTCACAATGTAATAGTTAGTGTTTCAGGCGTTTGACAGATCTATATAAGTGAGAGTGACTCGGATAGAGGCAGAATGAAGACAAAAGAGTTACGTGAGAGGATTAGAAATGACAGGGGAGAAAGGGGAGTGACAGGAGAGAAAGCGGAGTGACAGGAGAGAGGGCGGAGTGACAGGAGAGAGGGCGGAGGGACAGGAGAGAGGGCGGAGTGACAGGAGAGAGGGCGGAGTGACAGGAGAGAGGGCGAAGTGACAGGAGAGAGGGCGGAGTGACAGGAGAGAGGGCGGAGTGACAGGAGAGAGGGCGGAGTGACAGGAGAGAGGGCGGAGTGACAGGAGAGAGGGCGGAGTGACAGGAGAGAGGGCGGAGTGACAGGAGAGAGGGCAGAGTGACAGGAGATAAAGCGGAGTGACAGGAAAGAGGAGGGAGTGACAGGAAAGAGGGCGGAGTGACAGGAAAGAGGAGAGAGTGACAGGAAAGAAGAGGGAGTGACAGGAAAGCGGAGGGAGTGACAGGAAAGAGGAGGGAGTGACAAGAAAGAGGAGGGAGTGACAGGAGAGAGGGCGGAGTGACAAGAAAGAGGAGGGAGTGACAGGAGAGAGGGGGGAGTGACAGGAGAGAGGGCGGAGTGACAGAAAAGAGGAGGGAGTGACAGGAGAGAGGGCGGAGTAACAGGAAAGAAGAGGGAGTGACAGGATAGAGGAGGGAGTGACAGGAAAGAGGAGGGAGTGACAGGAAAGAGGAGGGAGTGACAGGAAAGAGGAGGGAGTGACAGGAAAGAGGAGGGAGTGACAGGAAAGAGGAGGGAGTGACAGGAAAGAGGAGGGAGTGACAGGAGAGAGGGCGGAGTGACAGGAAAGAGGAGGGAGTGACAGGAAAGAGGAGGGAGTGACAGGAAAGAGGGGGGAGTGACAGGAGAGGAGAGTGACGAGAATGAGAAAGGGAGTGCGGACAGAAGCACCGGGCCAGCAGCTAGAAACCCTCTTTCTCCGCCGCCCTCCCCGCAGGCGGGCAGCCGGGGCAGCTGCTGGCCGCCTGCTCTTCCGCCGGCGAGTTGGCGCTGGGGCGTCTCAACGATCCGGCGGAGGCCTCCGCGGGCAGGTGCTGCCTTGCCCGGCCGCTGCTGTGCTTCCTGCCCGCGGTGGCGGCGGCGTCTCCAGCGTCGGGTCCGCGTCTTCGCCTGCGTCAGCCGTCGGCGCTGCAGCTGCTACCATCGGCGTCTTCGGGTTCGATGACTGCGGTTCTGGGCGTGGCAGATCGGCACTGTTCGGGAGTGAAATGCGTCAGCTTGCGGACTGATGAGGCTTCTGGCAGTGGTGAGCTCGGGTGCGGCTTGCTGTGTCTGTCTGTCCGTCTTACTGCCTGTCTGTCCGTCTTACTGTCTGTCTGTCCGTCTTACTGCCTGTCTGTCCGTCTGTCTGTCTGTCTGTCCGTCTTACTGTCTGTCTGTCCGTCTGTCTGTCTGTCTGTCCGTCTTACTGCCTGTCTGTCCGTCTGTCTGTCTGTCTGTCCGTCTTACTGCCTGTCTGTCCGTCTGTCTGTCCGTCTTACTGCCTGTCTGTCTGTCTGTCTGTCCGTCTTACTGCCTGTCTGTCCGTCTGTCTGTCTGTCTGTCCGTCTTACTGCCTGTCTGTCCGTCTGTCTGTCTGTCTGTCCGTCTTACTGCCTGTCTGTCCGTCTGTCTGTCTGTCTGTCCGTCTTACTGCCTGTCTGTCCGTCTGTCTGTCTGTCTGTCCGTCTTACTGCCTGTCTGTCCGTCTGTCTGTCTGTCTGTCCGTCTTACTGCCTGTCTGTCCGTCTGTCTGTCTGTCTGTCCGTCTTACTGCCTGTCTGTCCGTCTGTCTGTCTGTCTGTCCGTCTTACTGCCTGTCTGTCCGTCTTACTGTCTGTCTGTCCGTCTTACTGCCTGTCTGTCCGTCTGTCTGTCTGTCTGTCCGTCTTACTGCCTGTCTGTCCGTCTGTCTGTCTGTCTGTCCGTCTTACTGCCTGTCTGTCCGTCTGTCTGTCTGTCTGTCCGTCTTACTGCCTGTCTGTCCGTCTGTCTGTCTGTCTGTCCGTCTTACTGCCTGTCTGTCCGTCTGTCTGTCTGTCTGTCCATCTTACTGCCTGTCTGTCCGTCTGTCTGTCTGTCTGTCCGTCTTACTGTCTGTCTGTCTGTCTGTCTGTCCGTCTTACTGCCTGTCTGTCCGTCTGTCTGTCTGTCTGTCCGTCTTACTGCCTGTCTGTCCGTCTTACTGCCTGTCTGTCCGTCTTACTGCCTGTCTGTCCGTCTTACTGCCTGTCTGTCCGTCTTACTGCCTGTCTGTCCGTCTTACTGTCTGTCTGTCCGTCTGTCTGTCTGTCTGTCCGTCTTACTGCCTGTCTGTCCGTCTTACTGCCTGTCTGTCCGTCTTACTGCCTGTCTGTCCGTCTTACTGCCTGTCTGTCCGTCTTACTGTCTTGTCTGTCCGTCTTACTGCCTGTCTGTCCGTCTTACTGTCTGTCTGTCCGTCTTACTGTCTGTCTGTCCGTCTGTCTTTCTGTCTGTCCGTCTTACTGTCTGTCTGTCCGACTTATTGCCTGTCTGTCCGTCTTACTGCATGCCTGTCCGTTTTTCTGTCTGTCTGTCTGTCTGTCTGTCTGTCTGTCTGTCTCTGTCTCTGTCTGCCTATCTGTCTGTCTGTCTGTCTGTCTGTCTGTCTGTCTGTCTCTGTCTGCCTATCTGGCTGTCTGTCTGTCTGTCTGATTCTGGCTGTCTGTCTGTCTGTCTGTCTGTCTGTCTAACTCTGGCTGTCTGTCTGACTCTGTCTGCCTATCTGGCTGTCTGTCAGTCTCAAATTTGTCTGTTCGTCCGTTTGCCAAATTTCGCAACGTAAACATCGCCGTATTCAGCAGGATCGCCGGTGACTGCCGTAAGCCGACTGCCTGGCGCAGCGGCTGGTTCCGCCGCCACCTCCATCTGCGACTGTCTGCTGCTTCTGCCGAATGCCCTGTTGGCCGTTGCCGCTTTTGACTACCTGGCTGGAGCCTCGTTTCTGCAGGGTAAGCCGCTGCGCTTTGAATGAGAAGATTAAGGTACAAGTTGTTGCTAAGTGGCAGTCAGAAATATGAATTAAGGTTGTAAGAGCTCCGACTGTAGATACGTCAGAGATAGGCGCTGGTTGACATGTAAATTGGTTAGTCTAATAAAGACTAACAAGCCAGCATGGTACGTTAAAAAACAAAGCATTTTAAGTTTTGCTGATCCCTAATAATAATAATAATAATAATAATAATAATAATAATTGATTACACCTGCCTTAATGGGCAGATGTGCAACCGACAGCTCTCACGGAGGGTCGCCACACACACACCCTCAATTACAGTATCCCAGCTAATGCTGGCACTCATTTTACAGCTGAGTGAACTGAAGCAATGCAGAGTTTAAAGTGCCTTGCTCAAGGACACAACTTGTTCCGGGTGGGTCGAGAATCGAACCCCCGACCTTTCAGTCGTAGCTCCAACGCTCTGACCACTAGACTACAACCCCTGATCTCTATGTGCTGCTTTGTTTAATTTCTTCAAATCAGCTTGTTTTAGCCTGCAATGCTAATTTTAGTTCAGCCAGCAGATGGGAAACCGTAGATTAATGATTACCTGGAAACAGGGCTGATAGCAGGCTGTGCGTGTTTGACCGGCGTTGCGCGGTAAACAGCTCCCTGTTGTTGCATTTTTACTCTCTGCTCAAAAACACGACTGACTGCTTGTTACGCCGCTGTAATTATTGTTATTTTTGGGGGGAGGAAACGTGGCGAGAAGTGCGCGATTTTTCGCCCGAATGGGGCACGACGCAGTCACAGATCTGAGAAGCTGGATTTGGGGAGGAGCTGGGCTGTAAATCAAATTGAAGTACTGCGCGTCATCAGCCTTTTTAAAGCTTGGATAATGACCTAATCTACTGAGAAATGATTCAATTCCTGCACTGAATCTAAAGTCGAATTCCCCACCCAAACGGGTCGACTATCAAACCCTTGAATCCACAGTGTTCGACGCCGAATCCCTTGCCAGCCTGGGGAAGACCGATTCCAACCACAGCGGCTTGTCTATCGGCAGAATCCTTTGTCTAGCGGCCATCAACTCCGGCAATAGCGGCCCCGGAGACTCGGCGTTCACACTGATTTCTGGAGGCGATCGAGCACTGCTTTGGACTTTCTCTTATGCCGCCTGCCACAAGTCATCCGGCAGACTGGCACTTATTGCGTGAGAAAAAATTTCTGTTTGATTTTTTGCTAAACGACGTCTTTTCACTATAAATTTTCACCCACCCCCACTCACCCTTCCTCAGTTAAATTCTACACCCACCCCACTCCCCCAGCATCAGTTAAGTTCTACACCCACCCCACTTCGCCAGCCTCAGTTAAATTTTGCACCCACCCCACTCCCCCAGCATCAGTTAAATTCTACACCCACCCCACTTCCCAGCAATTCTATATGTACACTCACCCACCCCGCCAGCATCAGTTAAATTCTACACTCACCCTACTCTGTCAGCCTTAGTTGAATTCTACACCCACCTCACTTCGGCAGCCTCAGTTAAATTCTACACCCACCCCACTCCATCAGTCTCAGTTAAATTCTACACCCCACTGCACTAGCATTAGTTAAATTCTACACCCACCCCACTTCGGCAGCCCTAGTTAAATTCTACACCCACCCCACTCCGCCATCCTAGTTGAATTCTACACCCACCCCACTTCGGCAGCCTCAGTTAAATTCTACACCCACCCCACTCCATCAGTCTCAGTTAAATTCTACACCCCACTGCACTAGCATTAGTTAAATTCTACACCCACCCCACTTCGGCAGCCCTAGTTAAATTCTACACCCACCCCACTCCGCCATCCTAGTTGAATTCTACACCCACCCCACTTCGGCAGCCTCAGTTAAATTCTACACCCACCCCACTCCATCAGTCTCTGTTAAATTCTACACCCCCACTGCACTAGCATTAGTTAAATTCTACACCCACCCCACTTCGGCAGCCCTAGTTAAATTCTACACCCACCTCACTCCGCCAGCCTAGTTGAATTCTACACCCACCCCACTCTGCCAGCCTTAGTTGAATTCTACACCCACCCCATTTGGCCATTCTCAGTTAAATTTCACTCTATCGACTTTTAAAGTTTATTATCCAACAAATTACCTTATTTAATCGTAAAAACAGTAAAAAAAATTTAATAGCAACCTTTCTGCTAAAAAGCATCAGGACTACTCTCAGTATCTGCCCGAACCGAACAATATCCTTGAGTTTTTCTGCTAACTTGTTTCCCTTCGAGTGGACAAAAAAATGACACGCGCGCTGTGTTTATGCATTTTCGATAGCAGATTAGCAGCTGAGTTCTTTAGCTAAGGTCGGCCGGGTGTCACATGACTGCCAGTTGTTTAGCCATCGTTTTCTTGTCCTGCTTGTTCTAATTTGAGACGTGGAAAGTAGCTAGTTAATTGACGAGGCCTCTCCTTACAGTTATTGCCGTTGCATCTATTCAATATCTATCTATCTATCTATCTATCTATCTATCTATCTATCAATGTGTGTTTCTGTCTGTCTGTCTCTCAGTTTCGCAAACGCCGAGCCCTAATTCACCTTTTCACGTACCTCTAGTTGCAATCTTTTAGCTTAAAAAGTGCAGCCCTTAGTTTGTCTGGGCGCTATTGAGTGAGGCAGGAGAGACTGGCACAGTTGTGCGCTTGCATCTCATAATTGTTTTGCTAGTTACGCGCAGATAAATAGCAATTACTCGTGTATAAATGTCGGCAAGAATGGTGGCGGAAGATTTCTGTTACATCAAATCTAATAAATAAATATATTTGCTTCTAGCACGCGAAACAACAAATTCTGTGTGTGAAATTCTAGTTAAAATTTACATTGTTTCTCTATTTTTTCCACGTCTGACCTTTCAAAACTCAATTTCCATTTTTATGCGTACTCAAAATTAACATTTAACAGTGCGGCACCTCCTAAGATTTTACAGTATTTTCACGTCGAGCCTCATGTCTCCTAGGACAGTGTACCCATACCTACCAAGATTCCCCAATACCTCCCAAGATTCCTAAATACCTCCCAAGATTTCCCAATACTTCCCAAGATTCCCCAATACCTCCCAAGATTTCCCAATACCTCCCGAGATTCCCCAATACCTCCCGAGATTCCCCAATACCTTCCAAGATTTCCCAATACTTCCCAAGATTCCTCAATACCTCCCAAGATTCCTCAATACCTCCCGAGATTCCCCAATACCTCCCAAGATTCCCCAATACCTCCCAAGATTCTCCAATACCTCCCGAGATTCCTCAATACCTCCCAAGATTTCCCAATACTTCCCAAGATTCCCCAATACTTCCCAAGATTCCCCAATACTTCCCAAGATTCCTCAATACCTCCCGAGATTCCTCAATACCTCCCAAGATTTCCCAATACTTCCCAAGATTCCCCAATACTTCCCAAGATTCCTCAATACCTCCCAAGATTCCTCAATACCTCCCAAGATTCCCCAATACCTCCCAAGATTCCCCAATACCTCCCTAAATTCCCAAATACCTCCCGGGATTCCTCAATACCTCTCACTGTTCCCCAATACCTCCCACGATTCCTCAATACCTCCCAAGATTCCTCAATACCTCCCAAGATTTCTCAATACCTCCCAAGATTCCTCAATACCTCCCAAGATTCCTCAATACCTCCCAAGATTCCTCAATACCTCCCAAGATTCCTCAATACCTCCCAAGATTCCTCAATACCCCCCAAGATTCCCCAATACCCCCAATACCTCCCACGATTCCTCAATACCTCCCAAGATTCCTCAATACCTCCCAAGATTCCTCAATACCTCCCAAGATTCCTCAATACCTCCCAAGATTCCCAATACCTCCCAAGATTCCCCAATACCTCCCTAAATTCCCAAATACCTCCCGGGATTCCTCAATACCTCTCACTGTTCCCCAATACCTCCCACGATTCCTCAATACCTCCCAAGATTCCTCAATACCTCCCAAGATTCCTCAATACCTCCCAAGATTCCTCAATACCTCCCAAGATTCCTCAATACCTCCCAAGATTCCTCAATACCTCCCAAGATTCCTCAATACCTCCCAAGATTCCCCAATACCTCCCAAGATTCCTCAATACCTCCCAAGATTCCCCAATACCTCCCAAGATTCCCCAATACCTCCCTAAATTCCCAAATACCTCCCGGGATTCCTCAATACCTCTCACTGTTCCCCAATACCTCCCACGATTCCTCAATACCTCCCAAGATTCCTCAATACCTCCCAAGATTCCTCAATACCTCCCAAGATTCCTCAATACCTCCCAAGATTCCTCAATACCTCCCAAGATTCCTCAATACCTCCCAAGATTCCTCAATACCTCCCAAGATTCCTCAATACCTCCCAAGATTCCTCAATACCCCCCAAGATTCCCCAATACCCCCAATACCTCCCACGATTCCTCAATACCTCCCAAGATTCCTCAATACCTCCCAAGATTCCTCAATACCTCCCAAGATTCCTCAATACCTCCCAAGATTCCCCAATACCTCCCAAGATTCCCCAATACCTCCCTAAATTCCCAAATACCTCCCGGGATTCCTCAATACCTCTCACTGTTCCCCAATACCTCCCACGATTCCTCAATACCTCCCAAGATTCCCCAATACCTCCCAAGGTTCCCCAATACCTCCCAAGATTCCTCAATACCTCCCAAGATTCCCCAATACCTCCCAAGATTCCCCAATACCTCCCAAGATTCCTCAATACCTCCCAAGATTCCTCAATACCTCCCAAGATTCCCCAATACTTCCTAAGATTCCTCAATACCTCCCAAGATTCCTCAATACCTCCCAAGATTCCCAATACCTCCCAAGATTCCCCAATACCTCCCTGCATACATTCCTGCATTTCCTATAAAGTACTTTCGGCATCATTCCTCCATTCTCAGAGACCCAGTCCGGCGGGGTCCAGCCGCCAACTACGCTTTATCAACATCAGCCTGCTCATCCTCGTCTGACTTGGACACCGCTGCGTCCGCGGACAGCGACGACTGCTCAGATGACGCGGAGGACTCGGGCAGCCACGAGCTGCAGCCTTCTGAGTCTTTATCGAGTGGGCAGCGAAGCTGGTGCAGCATCGCCTAGATTATGGATATACTGATAAACAAACACAATATGCGCTTCCGCTGCTTAAAGCTTCTGCCAGATCTACGCGACCCGCATGCTGCTTTTGAAATTGGTTTTTCATCATCTTGCTAACTGGTTATGATTAATTTTGGTTTACAATTGTCCGGTATGTGAGGCGTGCCAAAATTTAGGCGATTATGAGTGCCCAGATTCAATTATTGTGGAGTGCGTAAGATCAATGAATGAAGAGTGCCCAGATTCAATGGAGTTGAGAGCTCAGATTCAATGGAATTTAGAGTGCTCAGATTCAAGGGAATTGAGAGTGCCCAGATTCAAGGGAATTGAGAAGCTCAGATTCAAGGGAATTGAGAGTTCTCAGATTCAATGGAATTGAGAGTGCTCAGATTCAAGGGAATTGAGAGTGCTCATATTCAAGGGAATTGAGAGTGCCCAGATTCAAGGGAGTTGATAGTGAGTGCCCAGATTCAAGGGAGTTGAGAGTGAGTGCCCAGATTGCCCAGATTCAATGAAATGGAGAGTGCCCAGATTCAATGAAATGGAGAGTGCCCAGATTCAATAGAATTGAGAGTGCCCAGATTCAATGAAATGGAGAGTGCCCAGATTCAATAGAATAGAGAGTGCCCAGATTCAATGAAATGGAGAGTGCCCAGATTCAATAGAATTGAGAGTGCCCAGATTCAATAGAATTGAGAGTGCCCAGATTCAATATGATGAGAGTGCCCATAAAGATGGCCTAAAAGTTTTGCGCCATAAATGAAAAAACTTCCAAATTTTCCACACGGTGTGTTGTACCTGTGCCCCGCCTAGTCATCAACACTTGGCTCGTCGTGTCCTCAGCTACATATTAATAATAATAATTTAGAATGCCTTGTTATTTTATATTGAATACCAATATAAAGAGCGATTTTCTTGTTTTACGATGCGAGCGTAATAATGGTAATAATTTTTAATTGCTCCAGCCTTCCTACCTGCCTGGTGAGTGAAGGTGTTTTTGTACTCTCTTACTTTATATGACATCGCATCTGTAAGGTTTGTGTCCGTACCTACACAGCACTGCACTGCAGCTCAGTAAGATATGAGCGGTTACTCGGGCTGAGAAACCGTAAAAAGTGGTTGCTGTTGCACTTTAATTGATTGTGCACCCAGTGGCGCATAACACAGTGCCAATGCGTGTGTACGGCCCTACAGTACAGTGTATGCATGTTGCATGCGGCAGCTTGCACTCCAGGTTTGTATAAGATGCAGTTACGGTACATGCAGATTGACAGGACAGATGCCTAGTTAGACAGGCAAGCAGACAGACTGGTACTGAGCGAGAGAGAGAGACTGGCACTAAGCCAGGCAGACAGACTGGCACTGGCACTGAGCCAGACACACTGGCACTGGCACTAAGCCAGACAGACTGGCACTGGCACTAAGCCGGACAGACAGACAGACTGGCACTTAGCCAGACAGACAGACTGGCACTACATGTAGCCAGGCAGCCACAGCCAGACAGGCAGCCACAGCCAGCACTAAACTAATCCAGTCTGGGGAGCGATAGGGTGCACTGCAAAGCCTGTTTTGCAATGCGATGCGAGCACTCGGTCCTTCGCCGTATAGGTGAGAGTGAGAGATGAAGCAGCTCTGCGGGTGGGCTCCTGTCTCCCTAATCCCTATTCCCTGTCATGCGCTAATTCCCCTGCTGGTCCTGTCTTGCGTGCCGCGCTCGTGGCTAATTTGCCTCGTGTCCCGGACTCCCGGCAGCCTCTCCCCCCCCACCCCGCCGTGTCCTTTGTTGTCCCACGTTGGCATTGCCTAATACAATTAGCAAGTCCAAAAAGGGCGGTTAGTTACCTATACCTAGTCTGTCAAATCAGAGGTGCGTTCTGAGTTGAGTGCGGAGCTACTGAACTGGATTGTTCCTATTAAATGGTCTTTTATTATTTATGCTCTGCAATGAAGTGTACTGTTTCATTGTGTTGCATTAGCGGGGTAGAAGTTTTAGAATCCTTAAAATAAATACTGTGTAACTGGCTTTCAGCTTTTCTTGGAAACAAAGTCCTAGCGTACTCTGTACGGCTTCCACTCTATGCCGAAGTTGCATCTGACAGGGGGCAAGGGGGGCAAGGTTGCATCTGACAGGTGGCAAGGGGGGCAAGGCTGCATCTGACATGGGGGTTTCACAAGGCCGAAACTTCACATTGCCGAAAAATCATTTTAGCAGCCTCTTTCACTATCCGAAACTTCACTAGGTCGAAACTTCACATTGCCGAAATGACTAGCACGCTCTTTCATAAGGCCGAAACTTCACATTTCCGAAATGACTAGCACGCTCTTTCATAAGGCCGTAACTTCACATTGCCGAAATGACTAGCACGCTCTTTCATAAGGCCAAAACTTCACTAGGCCGAAACTTCACATTGCCGAAAAATCATTTTAGCAGCCTCTTTCACTATCCGAAACTTCACTAGGTCGAAACTTCACATTGCCGAAATGACTAGCACGCTCTTTCATAAGGCCGAAACTTCACTAGGCCGAAACTTCACATTGCCGAAAAATCATTTTAGCAGCCTCTTTCACTATCCGAAACTTCACTAGGTCGAAACTTCACATTGCCGAAATGACTAGCACGCTCTTTCATAAGGCCGAAACTTCACTAGGCCGAAACTTCACATTGCCGAAAAATCATTTTAGCAGCCTCTTTCACTATCCGAAACTTCACTAGGCCGAAACTTCACATTGCCGAAAAATCATTTTAGTAGCCTCTTTCACTATCCGAAACTTCACTAGGTCGAAACTTCACATTGCCGAAATGACTAGCACGCTCTTTCATAAGGCCGAAACTTCACTAGGCCGAAACTTCACATTGCCGAAAAATCATTTTAGCAGCCTCTTTCACTATCCGAAACTTCACTAGGTCGAAACTTCACATTGCCTAAATGACTAGCACGCTCTTTCATAAGGCCGAAAATTCACATTGCCGAAATGACTAGCACGCTCTTTCATAAGGCCGAAACTTCACATTGCCGAAAAAACATTTTAGCAGCCTCTTTACAAGGCCGAAACTAACATAATAACATTAAAGTGAATCTTAGAGCCATGCATATTCTACGAATCGGAATCCAGGCAAATCTGCACGCTTTCAAAGGAGTCATAAAAACATACAAACACTCTATAACTTAAAAGTCCATCCGACTGAGACAGAAAATGCAGTGAAAATAATAAGCAATCAGAGTTCACCCCCAAATGAAGTCAGAAATGTCGAAAATATTCCATACAAAAAACTGAGTGACCATATCGCGCTCCCACTTTGGTAGCAGAGAAACACTTAGGTCACAATAAAGAAACTGGTGCAGAGAAATCGTCACTGCTTGCGGTTCCATTTTGGGAGGCTTAAGTTCACATCCCCTTTCGACCATAGTAAGGACGCTGCTAAAATGATTTTTCGGCAATGTGAAGTTTCGGCCTAGTGAAGTTTCGGCGAAGTGAAATTTCGGCCTAATGAAAGCGCCCCCTGACAGGTGACAAGGGGGGCAAGGTTGCAACTGACAGGGGGCAAGGGGGGGGCAAGGTTGCATCTGACAGGTGGCAAGGGGGCAAGGTTGCATTTGACAGGTGACAAGGGGGGCAAGGTTGCATCTGACAGGTGGCAAGGGGGGCAAGGTTGCATCTGACAGGTGGCAAGGGGGGCAAGGTTGCATCTGACAGGTGGCAAGGGGGCAAGGTTGCATCTGACAGGTGGCAAGGGGGTGGCAAGGTTGCATCTGACAGGTGGCAAGGGGGGCAAGGTTGCATCTGACAGGTGGCAAGGGGGGGGGGTGGCAAGGTTGCATCTGACAGGTGGCAAGGGGGGCAAGGTTGCATTTGACAGGTGACAAGGGGGGCAAGGTTGCATCTGACAGGTGGCAAGGGGGGCAAGGTTGCATCTGACAGGTGGCAAGGGGGGCAAGGTTGCATCTGACAGGTGGCAAGGGGGGCAAGGTTGCATCTGACAGGTGGCAAGGGGGGCAAGGTTGCATCTGACAGGTGGCAAGGGGGGCAAGGTTGCATCTGACAGGTGGCAAGGGGGGTGGCAAGGTTGCATCTGACAGGTGGCAAGGGGGGCAAGGTTGCATCTGACAGGTGGCGTAATCACGTTCACGTAATGAAAGTTCGCGTAATCACGTTATTCACAAATTGACGACATAATCATTAGTTAGTTTAGATAGAACATATAAGTTAAGAAAAATGACATGCTTCAGCAACAACAACAGCAACAACCCCCGTCGTTAAAATAAGACGAATTTTTGATAGTATGTAAGTTCTATGCTTATTTTTGTTCTTTTAAAAAATTGACGCCCAAACCGGTTTTTAAAAACCGGTTGTCTTAAACGACGGTTTTTAAACCGGTTAACCGGTTCTCAAAAAGGCACGGTTTTTGGCATCCCTAGGCCAAAAGTTCAACCAGAGTTATACTCGTAGTTTAATCCCTACTACGAGCTAGTTAGTATGTGAGGTTATCAGGTAGCAACTATAGTTCGACGCTCGTACATCGTACTTTTAGAGGCTTGGGTACGATTCACCAGATTCTACGAACTGGTTAATCGCCTAACGCACGCACGCGCAAAATTCTGTTTAATATGAAGAGCAAAACCTTTTCCTAAAGCCAAAAAAACCTCCGAGAAAGCCGGTTTATGCAGTGAGTCACACGCTACTGGAATGTACTTTTATTAATACTCGATAACAACTGGTCCTGCGCAGCCTGGGGGGGGGGCTTACTTGCTTAGCGAGGTGTAGCAGAGCAGCGGCGTGGGCCAGGAGGGGTTATAAACAAGCTCCCCATTTCAGACAGCCGGGGGTTCCTTTTCTCATTCATTCTCCGCTCTCGGGCTAGAGAGGCCAAGGCACTCTGGGAGGCCGGGCCGCCCGCGGTTCGCGCACTTTTAGTCTGGAGGGTTTAGGGAGGAATCTGGCCTGCGCTGGTGTTTATTATTGCGACCTAAAAGTACACGATTAAATGCAAAGCTCTCGGTGGTAATTTTTAGTTGTATTATTAAAAATCTTTTGGCGAAAACGCGATCAAAATCGGTGAAGAATTGCAATCTCTAGAGCGTTATGGTCATGGACAAGCAAGCATTCAAACATACAAACCTTAGAGATTTAGTATATTTAGATTAATATCGAGCATGTACAATTGTACACATAATTAAAATCAATTTACCTTTACGCCTATCTTATCTCAATCGCTAATCATCATTGTCTTATCTCGATTCATCGTTTATCTTTTTTTCCGTCTAATCGAACATCAAAACTGAAGAAATGTACTTTTAAACTAGCCTACGTGTTTACAAACGGAAGAGAATAGCAACACAATTTACAAAACACAAAATAGTAGCGTCTGCCAACCCCAGCTAATGGGCTTCTATTTAATTCTAATTCTAGTCTAGAAGTCCATGCCTTGACTAGAATTTATTCCAATTTCTATTCAACCATATTAGTGGTGCGCTGGTCTGTGTCTGTGTTCATCTAAGTTATCAACCAGTATGTAGAAGGCTGGCCAGTCACGCGGTTGGTTGGCAGCTGTGCACTTTTGCGTCTCTTGTTTATTTGCCCAACTCCATTTGCCAGCTATGCTAGTAATAGCAAGCAGCGATTGTGCATCCGAAAAATAATCCCAACTCAACTACACTCACAATGGGCTGGGCAGCTTCAGCTAAAGCAGATAAACCTTAAGCTTTCCGACTCGTATCTACTGTCATATTTGCTGTGCAATTGCAACCATCTAATTTATTTTTTGCTCTACTTGCTTCTCTTTTGCACTTTAAGCTTGTTTTCCAGCTCTCGCTCGCAGTAGGTTCTCTCTGAGTCCATGGCCACCAGTGAATTTTGCTCGATTTTCTCTGTAGTGTTGAGCACATTGTGCTTTAATGCCATTCTCGCTCTTGTCTACTCTCCATCTCATCTTCTGCCTCCTCTCAAGCAGACCTTCGTAAGACTGAGGAGTCCTCACCCACCGTCGTGTCTCATCACTTTTCTCTCGTCTCGTCACTCCTCTCTCGTGTCTCCGATCACTTCTCTCCTTGTTTCACCACTCCTCTCTCGTGTCTCCGATCACTTCTCTCCTTGTTTCACCACTCCTCTCTCGTGTCTCCGATCACTTCTCTCTCGCGTTTCACCACTCCTCTCTCGTGTCTCATCACTCCTCTCTTATGTCTCATTACTTCTCTCTCGTGTCTCATCACTCCTCTCTCGTGTCTCATCACTCCTCTCTTATGTCTCATCACTCCTCTCTCGTGTCTCATCACTCCTCTCTCGTGTCTCATCACTCCTCTCTTGTGTCTCATCACTTCTCTCTCATGTCTCATCACACCTCTCTCGTGTCTCATCACTTCTCTCTCGTGTCTCATCACTTCTCTCTCGTGTCTCATCACTCCTCTCTTGTGTCTCATCACTCCTCTCTCGTGTCTCATCACTCCTCTCTTGTGTCTCACCACTTCTCTCTCGTGTCTCATCACTCCTCTCTTGTGTCTCATCACTCCTCTCTTGTGTCTCATCACTCCTCTCTTGTGTCTCACCACTCCTCTCTCGTGTCTCCGATCACTTCTCTCCTTGTCTCATCACTCCTCTCTTGTGTCTCACCACTCCTCTCTCGTGTCTCCGATCACTTCTCTCCTTGTCTCATCACTCCTCTCTTGTGTCTCATCACTCCTCTCTCGTGTCTCATCACTCCTCTCTCGTGTCTCATCACTCCTCTCTCGTGTCTCATCACTCCTCTCTCGTGTCTCATCACTCCTCTCTTGTGTCTCATCACTCCTCTCTCGTGTCTCATCACTCCTCTCTTGTGTCTCACCACTCCTCTCTCGTGTCTCATCACTCCTCTCTTGTGTCTCACCACTCCTCTCTCGTGTCTCATCACTCCTCTCTTGTGTCTCATCACTCCTCTCTTATGTCTCATCACTCCTCTCTTGTGTCTCACCACTTCTCTCTCGTGTCTCATCACTCCTCTCTTGTGTCTCATCACTCCTCTCTCGTGTCTCATCACTCCTCTCTCGTGTCTCATCACTCCTCTCTCGTGTCTCATCACTCCTCTCTTGTGTCTCATCACTCCTCTCTCGTGTCTCATCACTCCTCTCTTGTGTCTCATCACTCCTCTCTCGTGTCTCATCACTCCTCTCTCGTGTCTCATCACTCCTCTCTCGTGTCTCATCACTCCTCTCTCGTGTCTCATCACTCCTCTCTCGTGTCTCATCACTCCTCTCTCGTGTCTCATCACTCCTCTCTCGTGTCTCATCACTCCTCTCTTGTGTCTCATCACTCCTCTCTCGTGTTTCATCACTCCTTTCTCGTGTCTCCGATCACTTCTCTCTCGTGTCTCATCACTCCTCTCTCGTGTCTCATCACTCCTCTCTCGTGTCTCATCACTCCTCTCTCGTGTCTCATCACTCCTCTCTTGTGTCTCATCTCATCACCTTGTCTCATCACCTTAAGCTTTCCGACTCGTATCTACTGTCATATTTGCTGTGCAATTGCAACCATCTAATTTATTTTTTGCTCTACTTGCTTCTCTTTTGCACTTTAAGCTTGTTTTCCAGCTCTCGCTCGCAGTAGGTTCTCTCTGAGTCCATGGCCACCAGTGAATTTTGCTCGATTTTCTCTGTAGTGTTGAGCACATTGTGCTTTAATGCCATTCTCGCTCTTGTCTACTCTCCATCTCATCTTCTGCCTCCTCTCAAGCAGACCTTCGTAAGACTGAGGAGTCCTCACCCACCGTCGTGTCTCATCACTTTTCTCTCGTCTCGTCACTCCTCTCTCGTGTCTCCGATCACTTCTCTCCTTGTTTCACCACTCCTCTCTCGTGTCTCCGATCACTTCTCTCCTTGTTTCACCACTCCTCTCTCGTGTCTCCGATCACTTCTCTCTCGCGTTTCACCACTCCTCTCTCGTGTCTCATCACTCCTCTCTTATGTCTCATTACTTCTCTCTCGTGTCTCATCACTCCTCTCTCGTGTCTCATCACTCCTCTCTTATGTCTCATCACTCCTCTCTCGTGTCTCATCACTCCTCTCTCGTGTCTCATCACTCCTCTCTTGTGTCTCATCACTTCTCTCTCATGTCTCATCACACCTCTCTCGTGTCTCATCACTTCTCTCTCGTGTCTCATCACTTCTCTCTCGTGTCTCATCACTCCTCTCTTGTGTCTCATCACTCCTCTCTCGTGTCTCATCACTCCTCTCTTGTGTCTCACCACTTCTCTCTCGTGTCTCATCACTCCTCTCTTGTGTCTCATCACTCCTCTCTTGTGTCTCATCACTCCTCTCTTGTGTCTCACCACTCCTCTCTCGTGTCTCCGATCACTTCTCTCCTTGTCTCATCACTCCTCTCTTGTGTCTCACCACTCCTCTCTCGTGTCTCCGATCACTTCTCTCCTTGTCTCATCACTCCTCTCTTGTGTCTCATCACTCCTCTCTCGTGTCTCATCACTCCTCTCTCGTGTCTCATCACTCCTCTCTCGTGTCTCATCACTCCTCTCTCGTGTCTCATCACTCCTCTCTTGTGTCTCATCACTCCTCTCTCGTGTCTCATCACTCCTCTCTTGTGTCTCACCACTCCTCTCTCGTGTCTCATCACTCCTCTCTTGTGTCTCACCACTCCTCTCTCGTGTCTCATCACTCCTCTCTTGTGTCTCATCACTCCTCTCTTATGTCTCATCACTCCTCTCTTGTGTCTCACCACTTCTCTCTCGTGTCTCATCACTCCTCTCTTGTGTCTCATCACTCCTCTCTCGTGTCTCATCACTCCTCTCTCGTGTCTCATCACTCCTCTCTCGTGTCTCATCACTCCTCTCTTGTGTCTCATCACTCCTCTCTCGTGTCTCATCACTCCTCTCTCGTGTCTCATCACTCCTCTCTCGTGTCTCATCACTCCTCTCTCGTGTCTCATCACTCCTCTCTTGTGTCTCATCACTCCTCTCTCGTGTCTCATCACTCCTCTCTTGTGTCTCATCACTCCTCTCTCGTGTTTCATCACTCCTTTCTCGTGTCTCCGATCACTTCTCTCTCGTGTCTCATCACTCCTCTCTCGTGTCTCATCACTCCTCTCTCGTGTCTCATCACTCCTCTCTCATGTCTCATCACACCTCTCTCGTGTCTCATTACTTCTCTCTCGTGTCTCATCACTTCTCTCTCGTGTCTCATCACTCCTCTCTTGTGTCTCATCACTCCTCTCTCGTGTCTCATCACTCCTCTCTTGTGTCTCACCACTCCTCTCTCGTGTCTCCGATCACTTCTCTCCTTGTCTCATCACTCCTCTCTTGTGTCTCACCACTCCTCTCTCGTGTCTCCGATCACTTCTCTCCTTGTCTCATCACTCCTCTCTTGTGTCTCATCACTCCTCTCTTGTGTCTCATCACTCCTCTCTTGTGTCTCATCACTCCTCTCTTGTGTCTCATCACTCCTCTCTTGTGTCTCATCACTCCTCTCTTGTGTCTCATCACTCCTCTCTTGTGTCTCATCACTCCTCTCTTGTGTCTCATCACTCCTCTCTTGTGTCTCATCACTCCTCTCTCGTGTCTCATCACTCCTCTCTTGTGTCTCATCACTCCTCTCTTGTGTCTCATCACTCCTCTCTCGTGTTCACTCCTCACTCTTTCGTGTCTTTTCACTCTTCACTCTCTCGTGTCTTTTCACTCCTCACTCTCTCGTGTCTTTTCACTCCTCACTCTCTCGTGTCTTTTCACTCCTCACTCTCTCGTGTCTGTTCACTCCTGTCGTTACCTGTCTACACAGATACAAACAAGCGGATCCAACATGTTCTAAGTGGCGGGGGTCTGCAAATACAAGTAATTAATGGGAGTACGAGTTAGACACGCAACCAGTGGTGGATCCCTGAGGGTCAAGGGGTCAGCCGACCCCCGAAAGAAAGGGGGTCTTGTAAAACGACCCGTAATTTAGGAAGACACGCTTGTACTAAGCACTGCGGGCAATTCTCAGGGACCGCTGTCATTCGTGCTATGGCCTGTAAAGTGCATCGGCTGGCTACTATAGCGATAAGTCCTTAGCGGCATGAGTAGTGAGCACTTAAAAACTGTTAAGAGTCGCGAGTTCACAGAATCAGAGATCGCACACAGAGCCAGCTTATCACTGTCGAAATTTACAGAACTATAGCAGCTGATTCGACTGCAGCTAGTATAGGTCTGTGAGATCTAGCAGTAAATACGTCAGAAGTTTGTTATACTTGTCCGCACCTGTAGTAGGCTAAATAAAAATTGACATTGAATTGTACACTTTTAGCAAGATCGACGCGTTGCAAAACGTGTGGCATGACCTGCAGTGTATAGCGGCTATATGGTACGACATGGGATGTAATTTTGATACTCAAATTCAGAGGGGCAAGAGGCAGCACGAAGCCCGTATACCCGTATGCATGTAGCTAGGCCGGCTATTCCAAGTAATCCACAGAATCGACAACAACGCCACAACAGTGCCACAACAACAACATCCACAACAGTGCCACAACAACATCCACAAGAGAGCCAACAACATCCACAACAGAGCTACAACAACATCCACAACAGAGCCACAACAACATCCACAACAGAGCCACAACAACATCCACAACAGAGCTATAACTTCTCCCATAGGAACATCACAACTCAAATATTTTAATAGATATTGGCGCGTAACATGACTAATGTACTGCATAGATTGATAAAGTGGAAAAGTGCAAAATTCTGATGACAGTAAGCACAGAGTTTTATTTTTGAATCCCATTTCCCATAAAAATAGGTGAAAAGTAGCCCATAACTGTTTAGGGGCCATGCAGTTGTGCTGCTTTTACGGCAGGCCATATATGGGATTGCAGCCTTGCAGTACACTTTTTTAGCTATCCTATCTATCTAGCTTTCACATTTCTCAGTTTTCCACGTTCGTTCCCCTTTCCCATTTGTACTTTTTATGCTATAGAAAGCAGGCATAGCGTGGCCAGATTCGATTTATTTCCTTTCCCAATTCCCTTACTTTAACTTCCTAGTTTGGCTGAACTGAATGTAAATTAACAAAAATAACAATGAATTTGAATTTGTCAATTGTGAAAACGGAACCAATTTTTTACGTGCTAAAACAAAACACAAAATTAAGAACACAAATGATTTTGCGATAACCAGTTTCCAGCTAATTAATTTGATTTGGTCGGTGAACCCCCTACACCTTGAATGTGTACTGTTGGATTGTCAGTGAAGTTCTATATGCACTATTTATCAGGGGTCAGGGACTCTTAGATAATGTGTCCGTGAGTAAGTCCTAGACATTGTGTCAGTGAGTCCTAGACATTGTGTCAGTGAGTCCTAGACATTGTGTCAGTGAGTCCTAGACATTGTGTTAGTGAGTCCTAAACATTGTGTCAGTGAGTCCTAGACATTGTGTCAGTGAGTCCTAGACATTGTGTCAGTGAGTCCTAGACATTGTGTCAGTGAGTCCTAGACATTGTGTCAGTGAGTCCTAAACATTGTGTCAGTAAGTCCTAGACACTGTCAGTGAGTCCTAGACATTGTGTCCGTGAGTTCTAGACATTGTGTCCGTGAGACCTGTGTCCGTGAGGCCTGTGTCAGTGAGTCCTAGTATTGTCAGTGAGTCCTAGACACTGAGAATGAGTTCTAGGGGGGGTTCTAATTGTCAGTGAATATTGTCAGATAGCTACCTTTTCGTTCTAAATCTAGCTTTGGATTTTGGAACAAAAATTAATCTATAAATTCCACCCCAATATCCGAGCCATAAAGTTCCCATTCCAACAACTAGTTTTTCTGCACCGAAAAAAGTGGCGCCCCGGTTTTGGTACACACATCCTCGGGTCGGGAGTGACTGATAAACCAGCAGTTTATCAGTTCCGTTCGAGCCAATATTTCCCCTTTGACTGCCAGGCCCTGCTGGCTGCAATTAAAAGTACACCGCGGCATAAAAACCCGACGGTGCAGAGTTGCAGACCAATTCGAATAGCTCCTTGCTAGATTATTGATTAATCCTCTCTCCTGCCTTCATCCAATCAAGCCTAAATTTAGTCCCTCTCAGATCCTCATTCGATTATGTAAAAGTGCAACTAGGTCCCCCTGGAAAATTGGGAAACAAACTCGTTTATATGGGATTTCATTTTTATAGGTAGAGATTTGCGCTCCCGCGAGAGGCTCTATTGTCACGACTCACTAGGGACTGGGAGGAAAAGGAGTTTGAGTTAGCTGATGACTGGGAAGGACTCATTTTCATGGATTTGAAAAAAGTACACGCAAGGCAGTCGAACGACTAACGAACGGCCTGCCCTTCAGCTAGGGGAGAGGGGGGCCGGGACGACGCTAAAGTGCGCCTGCCTCCCCGGCAGTGTTCTATTTTTAGCAACACGGGCAGACAACACGCTTTAAAGTGCAAAGGCTCTCGTTTTCATTGCGCGCTTGTGAGAGAAAATGGCCTGATGATAGCTGAAACTTGCACTGTACTCGTCTTTTTTATGAGGCCTTTTTACGCCTGAAATAACTTCTGCATGTCCTTGCTGAAGGAGAAGACTCGTAAATTCGAAGATTACAAAGATATACCACTCAGGGGTACGTGTGATAAACCACCGACCCCGCAGAGTTGACTTCAGGGTAGCGGTTGATCAATGTTGTTGAGTAGTGAGTATATATATGACATCTGGGATGCTTAAAACTTTCCTTCACAAAGACAGGCGTGATAAGAAAAGAAAGTTAATGAGGACTTGAAGGTGAAAAATCGACAGTGGGAGAGGGAAGGTTAGAACCTGGAAGGAGAGGGAGAAAAGAGGGTAAGAGAGGGGGTGAGAAAGGTAGAGAGAGAGAGAGAGAGAGAGAGAGAGAGAGAGAGAGAGAGAGAGAGAGAGAGAGAGAGAGAGAGAGAGAGAGAGAGAGAGAGAGAGAGAGAGAGAGAGAGAGAGAGAGAGAGAGAGAGAGAGAGAGAGAGAGAGAGAGAGAGAGAGAGAGAGAGAGAGAGAGAGAGAGAGAGAGAGAGAGAGAGAGAGAGAGAGAGAGAGAGAGAGAGAGAGAGAGAGAGAGAGAGAGAGAGAGAGAGAGAGAGAGAGAGAGAGAGAGAGAGAGAGATGAGGGTAAGAGAGTAAGGACCGACATGAGAGAGGGGAGGTGAGAGGGAGGTTGAGAGATGGAGGATGATAGTGAAAGTGTACGAGGGTGATGGTAACAGAGGGAGGGTGAGAGAGGAAGGGTAAGAGAGGGAGGTTGTGAGAGGGAGGATGAGAGAGGGAGGTTGTGAGAGGGAGGATGAGAGAGGGAGGTTGTGAGACGGAGGGTGAGACAGGGAGGATGAGAGAGGAAGGGTGAGAGAGGGAGGTTGTGAGAGGAAGGGTGAGAGAAGAAGGATGAGAGAGGAAGGGTGAGAGAGGGAGGGTGAGAGAGGGAGGATGAGAAGAGGGGGAGAGTGGGAAGCTGAGAGATGGAGCCTACAGGGTACTGGAGGAGGTGAAAGACAAGAGACGAACGGATGTGAGAGTGAATTCGAATTCGAATGTCACTGAGGCATCGGTGAATAGTGAGAAAGAATGACTGGATAAGGCTGCTAGGGAAGTTAGGAGGCGATGGGATGTCATGTGACAGAGTGCCATCACGAACTTGTCACATTCGAGAGTATCGATAATATGGCGGAGGAATTTAACGGAGTTAATGCACGGGTCCGGGCTCCAAAGTAGTTGTGCGAACTCTAAATTAAAATTTGAATTTCCGTGCAGTCAAATAGCGATTGACAAGTATCAGCTGAAGATCGAACTGGGGTGCATGCGAAGCTTTCACTGGCTGCACCTGCCATGAAGGACCCGACATGTAGACAGGTGAGAAAGGTTTCTCAATTTTTTCCTTCGATCCAATTCTATCACGCCATAAGCTGAGCTGCCCCAAAAATGGCCCATGGTAAGGAATGAATGATATTGTGCATGCAATGTACGCATTTGGTACGGGGCAGCTGCTGTTTATAGGAGCTATTGCCGTGGGGTGTGATTCGTGCTATTAGGACTGCGAGTGTCAGTGGTTACCCCGAGTGTCAGTTGATAGACCAGAGTGTCAGTGGATAGACCCGAGTCTCAGTGGATAGACCCGAGTCTCAGTGGTTAGACCCGACTGTCAGTGGATAGACCCGAGTGTCAGTGGATAGACCAGAGTGTCAGTGAATAGACCCGAGTGTCAGTGGATAGACCCGAGTGTCAGTGGATAGACCCGACTGTCAGTGGATAGACCCGAGTGTCAGTGGATAGACCAGAGTGTCAGTGGATAGACCAGAGTGTCAGTGGATAGACCAGAGTGTCAGTGGTTAGACCAGAGTGTCAGTGGATAGACCCGAGTGTCAGTGGATAGACCCGAGTGTCAGTGGATAGACCCGAGTGTCAGTGGATAGACCCGAGTGTCAGTGGATAGACCCGAGTGTCAGTGGATAGACCCGAGTGTCAGTGGATAGACCAGAGTGTCAGTGGATAGACCCGAGTGTCAGTGGATAGACCAGAGTGTCAGTGGATAGACCCGAGTGTCTTGACTTACTTGACTTAGCTGCAGGGCTGTCCCGGAGGGGACACAGCGGGAAGACGCGAACGCCCATTCCGCTAATCCCTAAACGGCCGACGCGTCGCTATGGACGAAAGGTTGGCGCCGCCCAGGGAGGTCCCCCAGTGTCGCCAGCAGCTATAGTGCTCCTTGGAAAGGAGAGTTCAGCCCTGCGGGTGGCCCGGAGGTAGCGCATGAGCTGATTAAAGTTTTCGGGTTTGCACGCTTCAGTAATAGATGTGTGTGGCCCGAGGTAAGTGACTCTGGCTCACTTAAGGCGGGACAGATGCTGACGAAATGCTCAACGGTTTCGTCACCTGAGTTGCAGAAACTGTTGGTGGCGTTGCCCTGCAGGTACTGGTGCCTAGAGAAGCAGCCGTGACCTGAGAGGGTCATGGTGGCAGCCCGGATGTCTCTGCGCGAGAGGCGCAAGAGGAGCTTCCAGAGCTGGGCTGAGGGACAGCGCCTCTGGATTGCCTGCAGGTAGTGCAGTTCGCCCAAGCCGAGCGGTGCTGGGTCCTGATCCACGCTTTGATGCGCGAGTCGATGACACAGCCAGGAATCGGGACAAGCGGTTCGGGACCGAGAGAGGAGCCGAGTTGCCAGTTGATAGACCAGAGTGTCAGTTGATAGACCAGAGTGTCAGTTGATAGACCAGAGTGTCAGTGGATAGACCAGAGTGTCAGTTGATAGACCAGCAGAGTGTCAGTTGATAGACCAGAGTGTCAGTGGATAAGCCCGAGTCTCAGTGGATAAGCCCGAGTCTCAGTGGATAGACCCGAGCATCTATCAACAATGAGAGTGAGCAATGCAATAATTTCGTCATTCCCAGTCTTGTTAATTTTCCGGCCTCCAACGCCAGGTCGCCCACCTTCTCTCCCAGCAGAAGTGTTTACGATAGCTGGCTGCCCGGCAATCCTATTTTGCACTCTTAAACTAGTGTACGCATGCATGCAAAGCACTTGAGCCGCGTTCTCCGGGCTCACGGTGAGATCTATGCACCAGCAAAACGCAGTTGTTCCATAAAGCTTTTTTTCCAAGGCATGGCTGTCACCCACCTCCAGTTGCAGACGAATTTGCGCTTTTGGACGAGCGTTTGCTGGTTCAATACTCGCACGAGAGATCCGAGTGTAGAGTTTAAAATTATAATATTAGTTTTAATTAATTGCGCTCAATCGGCTTAATATTTTAAAGCTGCTAGATTAAAATCTGGTTCGAAAAGACTATCTATCTATCTATCTATCTATCTATCTATCTATCTATCTATCTATCTATCTATCTATCTACCTATCTATCTATCTATCTATCTATCTATCTATCTATCTATCTATCTACCTATCTATCTATCTATCTATCTATCTATCTATCTATCTATCTATCTATCTACCTATCTATCTATCTATCTATCTACCTATCTATCTATCTATCTATCTATCTATCTATCTACCTACCTACCTATCTATCTATCTATCTATCTATCTTTCAGCAATCGAATACAGAAAAACCATGCAATTTCAACTGACGCACATCGAGGAAAGTCTGATGACACCAAGCAGCCAGCAAACTGGATAACGGTATAGTGTATTTCCACTCACTCAAACAGCATGGAAAATTCGCTTTGGACATGGAGAAACGCATACAGAATTTTAAACGAAATTTCGATTTCCAAACAACGATTTGAGAGACAGAGAGAGAGAGTAGTTTGCAAAGCTCTCTGATGTAGCGGTGCGGGAAATAAATTGCAAAACTCACGCTTCCTGGACAGAGAAGAGAGAGCCGGCGAAGGCAAACTCAAATAGGGAAAATTGTGAGCGATTTCGCCCAGGTGCAACAAAATTGAGATAAGTAGACAATTTTGGATAGAGATTAAAAATAATCACAAAACGGTCAAGATGATTTTCATACTCTGGTAGAACTAGTATTGATCAGCGAGTGTACTGCAGTATGTAGGCAGTGCATTCTATAGGTTCAGTGCGACTGACAACAACGCCTGACAATCGACGCGATGACGCAGCTACGCAGAGGACGCTTAACAGGATGAAGAATATAATTGAATTTTGAGCTGTCTCTTGTCGGAAAGAGGAAGTAAAGAGGAAGCGAATTTGATGGATTGAAATGAAGCTGCGGGATCAAACTGTTCAGCTGAGGATTAGGAGGCAGAGAGAAGGTATAGGGATCAAAATAAACCAAACGCGAGGAGAGAGTGGAAGATGAATAGAAAAGGGGCGAAAGAGAGATAGGAGAGTAAGAAATGGTAGAGAGAGAAAAGAGGGAAGAGGTGAGGGAAAGGGAGAAGAAGAGGGAAAGGGAGAGGGAGAGAGGGACAGGGAGAGGGAGAGGGAGAGGGAGAGAAGAAGGGAAGAGGAAGAGAGGGAGACAGAGAGGGAGAGGAAGAGGAAGAGGGAGAGAGGGAGAGGGAGAGAAGGAGAGGGAGAGAGGGAGAGGGAGAGAAGGAGAGGGAGAGGGAGAGAGAGGGACAGGGAGAGGAGAGAGGAAGAGGGAGGGAGAGAGGGAGAGGGAGAGGGAGAGAGGGAGAGAGAGAGGGAGAGGGAGAGTGGGAGAGGGAGAGGGAGGGAGGAAGGGGAGAGGGAGAGGGAGAGGGAGAGGGAGAGAGGGAGAGGGAGAGGGAGAGAGAGAGAGGGAGAGAGGGAGAGGGAGAGGGAGAGAGGGAGAGAGAGAGGGAGAGGGAGAGTGGGAGAGGGAGAGGGAGGGAGGAAGGGGAGAGGGAGAGGGAGAGGGAGAGGGAGAGGGAGAGGGAGAGGGAGAGAGGGAGAGGAGAGGGAGAGTGGGAGAGGGAGAGGGAGGGAGGAAGGGGAGAGGGAGAGGGAGAGGGAGAGAGGGAGAGGGAGAGGGAGAGAGAAAGGGGAGAGAGAGACAGAGAGGGAGAGGGAGAGGGAGAGGGAGAGAGAAAGGGGAGAGGGAGACAGAGAGGGAGAGGAAGAGGGAGAAGGAGAGTGGGATTACACAGCGGACCTAAATGAAGTCACAAAGACATTTCGTACCGAGAACTTTCAAAACATTAAAAAATAAGCAAGTTTCGAGGGCAAAACGAAACACACAAAAATGGGCTCATGACAAAGATGGGAGAGTGAATGGCTTATAAACTGCATTTTACGCTCAGGGAGGAGAAGAGCAGCTTATTATTGACAAGCAAGCAATGCTGACACAGGAAAACAATATTACAAATGTAACAACGCTGAGTATACCGGTTCAGTAGCTCTCGATAACGAGCTTGCGCAATGGAACAAAGAGCGGATACCGGAGACACACTACTACAACTACACATACTACTACTGCGGCTACTATACAACTATTGTATTAAAACGTTGATCCTAAAGCGATGCAGCGCCTTCTCAAAGCTGGCAGCTGCTGGGGTTCAAGCACAAGCAGGTGCCAATGGAGACAGCAGGGTGCGCATAGACGAACGGACAAAAACATGAACACACAAGACACACCAAAATAACATTACTACTGTTTTACGTTCATTTGGATTTGATCAAATTAGCCAGTGAAATTCAATTTCAATCTGTCATTTTCTGCGCGACGTCTTGTGCACTCGATGAATTTGTTCAATTGAACTTGCATGCAGTCAGCGGGGTGCGTTAGCCTAGCTGGACTCTGATGTACTCGTCAACTGTTGAGCTGAGGTGACTGCAGAACAGGATCTCTAGGCGAGCTTTGTCAGTCTGCGACACAGCCTCCAGGATTGCTTCGGCTTCTTTGAAGTGCTGCGCTAGGCCCTTGACCCCGAGGTGATGGTAGATGTGCTTCATGATCTCTGACTGCACCTCGGCCAGGGCCGGGGCGTCCGGCTGAGACTGGTCGGCTGCAATATAGGGTGTCATTGTGTACTTTTAATTGATGGATTGCTAATCTACTGCAGTGTCTATGGCCCCTGGATGTCTGAGCATCTGTGCCCCAACTGGCACCTCCCTGATGTCTGAGCATCTGTGCCCCAACTGGCACCTCCCTGATGTCTGAGCATCTGTGCCCCAACTGGCACCTCCCTGATGTCTGAGCATCTGTGCCCCATACTGGCACTCTATTAAATGATAAACTATTAGCAATACGATTTTTCGTACTTGCATTCCCAGCAAGCAAGCCCTGTCACCTGTGTCAAACCATTAGTTGCACAAATTGTTTATAAGAGTGAAAAGCACTTGCTCTGTCAGTAGGTGACAAGCTTTCGACCCAGAGCCAGCCCACGAGTGCACCGGGTGATGCAAGACAGGGCCACACGTACAGTAGAGAGTGGAGGCAGTTCGGCAGAAGCAAGCACGAACGAACCCAGCACTGCTTTCTCTCCCTCTCTCCCCTCATTTCTGCATGCAGAGTTGGTGGAAAAGTTCAAGCAAAGTTCACACGCAGGTCAAACAGGCCCCGCGCTTGCAAGCTAAATAATGACCTCTTTTTACCCCCCCTGCACTGGGTCGCAGCGATGACTCATCAGAGGTGCAGGGCAGGTAGGCAAAATTCCATGGCACTCTCAGGCTCAGGCGCCCAAGTACGCACTGTAGGTGAATGCCTGAGTGTGCGCCGGCCCTCGCAATGCAACCGAGGCAAAATGCATATTGATACTAACCGTATAACTTATAAACCTTTTCGTTCATGATGTTAAAATATAGAGCTGGGTAACTTAGTCTAACTATAACTGATAATCTGATTTTCGAAGCATTCTCTTCTTAGTCCTAACTATACATTCTTAATAGCGATCTTATCTTCTCGGCCGTTTTCTAACTTAGAACTAGGCCGAATAATACCGTATCGTGTTCGAGTGCATGCATGGTAGCTCTGTTTACCTTACGAGTATTACTTAATTCAAAGCTAGCCAACGTGTGTAAGAATGGAGAGTATCTGAATACTGAATTACAGTCTTTCTTCCCGAATCTTAATACAGCTTCAAGTCCCGATTTTTAAGTCCCGATTCTTGAGTCCCGATTCTTGAGTCCCGATTCTTGAGCTCCGATTCTCGAGTCCCGATTCTTGAGTCCCGATTCTTGAGTCCCGATTCTTGAGCTCCGATTCTCGAGTCCCGATTCTTGAGTCCTGATTTTTTAGTCCCGATTCTTGAGTCCTGATTTTTTAGTCCCGATTCTTGAGTCCCGATTCTTGATCCCCGATTCTTGAGTCCCGATTCTTGAGTCCCGATTCTTGAGCTCCGATTCTTGAGTCCTGATTTTTGAGTCCCGATTCTTGAGCTCCGATTCTTAAGCCCCGATTCTTGAGTCCCGATTCTTGAGCTCCGATTTTTGAGTCCCGATTCTTGAGTCCCGATTCTTGAGTCCCGATTCTTGAGTCCCGATTCTTGAGCTCCGATTCTCGAGTCCCGATTCTTGAGTCCCGATTCTTGAGTCCCGATTCTTGAGCTCCGATTCTCGAGTCCCGATTCTTGAGTCCTGATTTTTTAGTCCCGATTCTTGAGTCCTGATTTTTTAGTCCCGATTCTTGAGTCCCGATTCTTGATCCCCGATTCTTGAGTCCCGATTCTTGAGTCCCGATTCTTGAGCTCCGATTCTTGAGTCCTGATTTTTGAGTCCCGATTCTTGAGCTCCGATTCTTAAGCCCCGATTCTTGAGTCCCGATTCTTGAGCTCCGATTTTTGAGTCCCGATTCTTGAGTCCCGATTCTTGAGTCCCGATTCTTGAGCTCCGATTCTCGAGTCCCGATTCTTGAGTCCTGATTCTTGAGTCCCGATTATTAAGCCCCGATTCTTGAGTCCCGATTCTTGAGCTGCGATTTTTGAGTCCCGAATCTTGAGTCCCGATTCTTGAGCTCCGATTCTCGAGTCCCGATTCTTGAGTCCTGATTTTTTTAGTCCCGATTCTTGAGTCCTGATTTTTTTAGTCCCGATTCTTGAGTCCTGATTTTTTTAGTCCCGATTCTTGAGCCCCGATTCTTGAGCTCCGATTCTCGAGTCCCGATTCTTGAGTCCTGATTTTTTGAATCCCGATGCTTGAGTCCCGATTCTTGAGCTCCGATTCTTGAGTCCCGATTCTTTAATCCTGAACTCAATCCAAAGTTCCGATTCAATATTCCAAGATCTAAATTCCCGAACCAAACCTGAGGGTCCACCAAACCACTCTCCACTTATTGATTAGCCTTCGAAGCCCCTTAGGCTGAAATAATTTCGAGCTGTTTTGTATCAGTCGGGACTCAGATGAGTGCACGGTGCTAAAAATAGAAACTCTGCAGAAAATAAAAAAACATATTGACGGCTATTTTTCAAAATCTAATAATAAAAATAGAGTACAGTACATGAAAGATTCTTTGCTGCATTCTCGAAAACAGATATTACAAGTTGTTATGCTCAAAAACTGCTTCGAGACAACAAAAGTCTCAAAGCACCGACCCCCAGAATTAGTTTAAGCACTTGTTTAAGCAAAGCTGGTGCTGCAGCTTGCTGAAGTTGCACAATGGCATTTGGGAGGGACGGCGCTACCCTTTTGCTATTGTTATTCTTTCCTGTACAATAAAAGTTTTGCTTATTTTCTTGTCAGGCTGCTTACAACTGAGGCAAATTGCATTTCTGATTCTAGTATTCGAGAGAGACTGGTTTTGGAAGTACGCTGGTAGAAGAAACAGACATGTTACTAGACTCTAGGGTAGACTCTAGGGTAGACATCTTTGGTAGACATCTTTGGTAGACATCTTTGGAAGACTCTAGGGTAGACATTTTTGAAAGACTCTAGGGTAGACATCTTGGGTAGACTCTAGGGTAGATATCTTTGGGCAGACTCTAGGGTAGACATCTTCGGGTAGACTCTAGGGTAGACATCTTTAGTAGACTCTAGGGTAGAAATCTTTAGTAGACTCTAGGGTAGACATCTTTGGTAGACTTTTAAAGTAGGCCCTGGGTCAGCCAGTTAAAAGTAAAAGAGCAGAGAACAGCTCCGGCACTCACGCATGAAGATGGCCGCCAGCCGCAGCAGGTTGTAGGTCACCGTGTCAAAGGGCAGATTAGAAGCCGCCGCGATCAGCCGCTGAAGATCGTCCGCAAAAGACTTCGTCGGCTGCCACTTGGCCGTGGTGGCCACCTCGCCGGACTCCTGGGACGCGGAGGTCGCGGCCGGCGACACGGCGAACTGGAAGTTGTGCTCCAGCATGTACAGCTGCAGGATCCGGGGCCAGGCCCGGCTGAGCAGATCCGCTCGTCCGGCTTTGTCCAGTGCGCCGAATAGGGCGCCGTTTGTGCGCACCAGCTCGGCGCCCTTCTTCAGCCAGTCGGCCACGTGCGACTGGGCAACCAGGATGGTCTTTTTGGCAAGGCGCACCGGCTGCTCCTGCTGCTCCGGCGGCAGAGGCTGCTGCGGCGACAGCTGCGGCATCTGGCTGTAGAGCAGCATGTTCCTCAGCAAGGGCTGTTGCTGCTGCTGCTGTTGCTGTTGCTGTTGGAGCTGGAGCTGCTGAAGACGCTGCAACTGCTGCAGCTGGTGCTGATGCTGACGCTGAAGCTCTAGCTCTTGCTGCTGCTTGAGCATCAGTTGCTGCTCGATAATCGACTCCGGGCGAAGATGCTGCTGTTGCTGCTGCTGCTGCTGCTGCTGCTGCTGGCCGCTGAGGTCGAGAGGCTCCTCGGCGCCAGTGAGCGCTGGCGCGGAGCCGCCGCCGAACGGGCCCCGAAGGCCGCGCGGAGCCGACAGCGGCCGGCAGGGTGCCGCCGTGCTGCTAGGCGGCTGGCAGCCCAGGGCGGTAGCGAACGGCTGCAGAGTGGCGGAGGGCAGCACGGCGCTGCCGCGTCTGGCCGGCGCGGAGACCGACTGGGAGCGGCGCGGGAACTGGTCCGCTGTGCCGCCGAGGAAGGCGCTGCACTGCTGCACGGCGGTGGCGTCCTGTGCTGTCAGCAGGCTGTACAGAAATCCGCTGTCGCCGCCACGGCCGACGTCGTTGCTGCCTTCGGAGTTCCCGCTGTCGGCGCCGGCGGCGCTGCACCCGACACCGCAGCAGCTGGTGTCGTCTGACGTCATTTCGCAGTCCTCGCCGCACTCGTTGCCATCGCAGCTGTTGCTGCAACTGGGATCATCGCAGACGCCTTGAAACTTCAGCAATGGCGGTGGAAGCAGCTGTTGCTGTTGCTGTTGCTGCTGCTGTTGCTGCTGCTGTTGCTGCTGCTGCTGCTGAAGCAGCTGCGGAGTTGGCATCAGCTGAGGCAGTTGCGGCTGCTGCTGCAACAGCGGCGGAGGCTGCGACATAGGCCCTTCATCTGGCAAGCGTCGAGCCGAGGCGAGGTAGCCGCGCGGATCGTGGACCAGCGGCCTGTTAAGGGGTGAGCGTGCACACGTTCATTTTTAAATTTCAGATCAATATTTGAGATCATATTTGAGATCAAGGTACAGTACAGAGACTACAGTGCAGAGTGCAGATTGTACGTCACTGTATTTATTGCATGGGTTTTCGCGGAGGAGCCTAGAGGCTAGGGTTTGCAATCCCGGGATCCTGGGATCGCGGGATTAGGGGCCAAATTCCGGGATTTGAATCCCTGGATTAAAATTTGTCGGATTTACCGGGACTGATAATCCCGGGATTATCCATGGCCGAGATATCCCGATCCTGACAATCCCGGGATTGACAGAAGACCGGGATTTTGCAATCCCTACTAGAGGCCAATAAAAAGACATGATTTAACTTGAAAATAACCCCCGCCTGTAAAAGTGCAAGCATTTTAAAAGTACACTTGCTCCCTATTTTTCGGGGCTGTCTGGGGCTGTGTTTTAAGGAGGGGTGTAATATAATATAATTTATGTATGGGTAAGAAAAGCTGACCATTTGTCTAATGGCCCGCCGCCTCGACCCCCCAATAAAAACAAGCGTCTGACGCCCACTATAGTCTGGGCCGCTAAACCCCCGTGCATGTGGTGGCGTTTAAAAGCTGGTTGTAAATCTTATTTAGTCAGAGGAAATCATAAGTACATTTCTAATTTTTTGCGAAAACAATATATTTACACAGGCCGTACCTACTTTTTACAACGTTATTTTTTGTTCTACTACAAGTAAAGTTTTCTAGGAATTTAGCGGGAATTTTTCTATTTTGTGTCGCTTCGCTATACGCCTTAACGGCTATACTATTTTCCGTTTCCAAAATGGCACGGAAGAAATTAAAAAATCGTCACCAGTGTCTACTTAGTTTGATTTGACTTATTACGTAATTGGGTGTTGACCCCCATGAGCCTTTAACAGAAACATTCTTCTGTGTTCGACTGCTAAGAGGGAATGCCATGCTAAAAGGCTAAAACAGATGCCAATTGCCAAAGATAACTAAAAATCGAACACTGTACCTTCTAGGCTAGGTAGAACTAGAACCCCTTTCCCTGTGATAGAATTTTAAATTTCCAACGTCAGAACCCGAAATCGGAAATATGTTTAATTAAAAAAATGAAAGACCTACTGCAATAATAAATAACACGATTTGAACTCACTTTTGACCAAAATAAGCTCCATCAGTTGCACCAGACTGATGTCCGTAAACCATCATGTCGTTGGCTAGATGATTCTCAATCTCAAAGATTCAGTAGGGTTTTTTTGAAACAATGTTAGCAAAGGCCACAAACAGGAAACAGTCTATAGCTTGCAACCGTACCGAAGCAGCAAACCGAGGACAAAATAAGAATTGGGTGCAAAGCCGATGAGTAAGTAAACCGTGTGTTTTTGTATGGCGACCAAATGCTAAACGCGGCGGAGGGAGGGTTGGAGGTTGGGCTGAGTCGCGCTGGGGCTAAAAACAATTTTCCTCTGCTCCGGACTGTGGCAGGCAGGCTATTTTTGTGCCTTCTCGGGGGCAGGCAGCGAGAGAAATAAGGGCAGAGAACCGGAGTGGTCCAGTGGCGGGCTGCGCCGGAGAAAAGGAAATTCGCTTTATAGCAGGGAGTAGGGTTGTCCGATGCACTGGAACTAACGAAGAGCCGGGCGGACTTTTAATAAAAGCTCTGCCCTCTAGCATCGGAAACCCCCCACCCCAACCACCTCTCACCCAACCCGGGCCAGAACTGGATTGGCTGGGCCCGCTCATCCTATTGGACAAGTCTATGCTCTAAACACTGCTGCTGCGTGCGGGCCAACCTCTCTCACTATCAAATGTACCGCAGCAAGGAGAGGAAGAGAGGACATACTGCCCTCGTAATTATTATCAAACACGACTCACCTTGATCTGCTGCTGAACTGGCGGCAAGAGAAGGCAAAGGAGGGCAGGCAATTAATTGCATTTTCAGCATCGAAAAAAGCAATTTGGCTTCGCATCCATCTAGCTCTAGCACGCAACAGCAGGGCAGATTGGTTCCGCTGGCCGGGTGGGTAGGCAGGCAATGCACTATTACGTTTGGTGCATTTTTACCCCGCCCTTATTTACTGTTCAGTGTTAATCATTTGTGCGAAGCCCATGCAGATGCAGTTGAACTAAATAAGCATAATTATGTGAAATAATATAAATTTTTACGCTCGTAATTGACGCATAAATAAACGGTGCAGATGAACTTATAGAGGTTATAGCTAACCGCAAAATCGTTCCTATAAGGAAATTAACCTTCCCTTCGCAAGGCTCTCTGGTCTGCATGGCACAATGTACATGCACGCTTATCAATATCAAGGTTTCTCAAATCTCAATTCTCAGTAGGCAGTATAGCACTCTCGTAGGGTACAGTCTGCCTTGGCTCGTTCAAACATGTACATTTCCTGAAAAATGTAACTGTTACCGCAGTCTGGAAAATCGAATATACTTGGTGGGCCAATTAGTGTGACATTAAATGTCCACACTGATAACCTTAACCGCGTCCTCCAGGATATGAATCATTCTGGTTTTTCTCTTTTTAAATATTAAAAGAAGTTTTATACATAACAGTTCATGTAATAAAATAACGCCTCTATACATGAGGTCAAGTTTTAATATAGCCAATTGCTATTCAAGGACAACTAAAGCAACGAATATACGGGACGCGACACTCACGTTTCATGGAAAAAAGTTTTGAAAGCCAGGCCACTTTTCGCCGAAAAATACACTACGGAGATGAGTTTTCGTTTTTTCAGCACAAAAATTGTTAATTGCCTTCGACAGGAGGCAGATCGAATATCATGAAATATGTTCACCTTTTGATATGTTGTGCCATTCTTTATAGCTCTATTGATATTCATAAAGCTTTTCGTTCAGAAAATTAGGATTATTTGTTAATTTTTTATTCTACATGTACGTACATTTCCTGTACCTAAAAATCATAAATATGCATGGAAAAGCTCGACTCATTGGTTTGATGAATCTATATTTTATCATATCTGTTACACATATTGTTACACAGTCAGCTAAAAATGACAAAATAGTGTATTCTTCAAGAAATTGTTTTGCTATACTTTTATACATCCACTGATACAGTATCATACAGATAGAAATGTCAGCTTTCCCTGACACATGTTTGCTTTGCTGACACTCACTCGCTGATTTGGCTAGATGGAGTCTAAAAATAGTTTCTATGAGACAATTGCATTCCATTGCACGGTATATTCACTGTAATATCGTGTTGGGGAGGAATTCTATTTTAAAATTTAGTAATTAACTGACAAATTGACAATCAACAAAAAGCATAGCAAAATCTGTCCAGCCTATGAAAATCACGATGAAATAAATTCAGGATCTTTGGTTATTCATTCTCATATGCGTATGCATAGCCATGTGTTATACTCTGTATTGTACACTGTGCAGTACTTGGTACTACTAAACTTAATCCCTGCTCTAAAGTGTTCTCAGGTGCCGGCAAGGAGATGGTTTTTGGCTCTATCTACCCCGCTCCCCCCCCCCCCTCAAATCCCTCCTGTTTACGGCGGGAGGCCGACATGGAGGTTGACCCGCCTTGCCTGAGGTCAGAAACCGACTGTGCGCTCTCCCAAGGGGGGGGGGGCAGAGGGCCCTACGTCCACCAAATAGTAAACACACTCGCCACTCTCTCTGACAGCCCCTATTTTTAGTCTAAAAATTGCCGCTGTTTTTGCAATTCGCACCCAATGTACTTTTTGAACCAGTGTACGAACTTCTTTACTAGAATATATACATATGTAGGCTTCTCGTTGTTTACGCTGTTGTTGATGTCGATTAATTTTAAAGAAAAAAATATTATTTGTTAATTTCTAATTCCGCGTTAACACATTACTTGCTCAGCTGTCTGTCTGCCAAATCTTAGTAAGGGAAAAAAGTGCGTGATAAAAATTATAATACAAGTACATGCTTATCGGCGAGTAAAGTGCACGAAAATATTTGTAGGGAAAAGTACACGATTTTCGGAGAGAAAGTCGGTGCTTCTCTCTTGCCGAGGCCCCAAAATGCCAGCGAGCTTTGCTTCTTGGCGCCCGAAACAACCTTACTTTTGGCGCCCGAAACAACCTTGCTTTTGGCGCCCGGAACAACCTTACTTTTGGCGCCCGGAACAACCTTGCTTTTGGCGCCCGGAACAACCTTACTTTTGGCGCCCGGAACAACCTTGCTTTTGGCGCCCGGAACAACCTTACTTTTGGCGCCCGGAACAACCGTACTTTTGCGCCCGTAACAACCGTACTTTTGCGCCCAGAACAACCGTACTTTTGGCGCCCGGAACAACCTTGCTTTTGGCGCCCGGAACAACCTTACTTTTGGCGCCCGGAACAACCGTACTTTTGCGCCCGTAACAACCGTACTTTTGCGCCCAGAACAACCGTACTTTTGGCGCCCGGAACAACCTTGCTTTTGGCGCCCGGAACAACCTTACTTTTGGCGCCCGGAACAACCTTGCTTTTGGCGCCCGGAACAACCTTACTTTTGGCGCCCGGAAGAACCTTGCTTTTGGCGCCCGGAACAAGCCCCAGGCCAAAGTCCGTGCACAATAGTCCCAACTACCACATGACATGATGTAAAGTTGTAACTTGTAATACAGTTAATATTCCTAATAGGATCAAGAAAATCATTTGCGAATTTGATACTAATTTTGAAAACCTTTTGCCCTTTTTGGCCTTTTGTCATTCATCGAGATAGATAGAAGTGACACCACAGCAGACTTCACTGGTACATTTTTTCTGAGTTCACTCACAAATTTTGCATTTCGCTGATACTCACTCACTGAGTAGTTGGATTGAGTCTAAAAATAGTTTCAGTGTCAGAAATACTGTTTTCTTTGGAAATTAATCAAAGTACAAAAACCTATGCTTTATATATGTCCGCTTGTGTCTAACAGGCACTATTCGAGTAATTTTTCCCAGAAACAGAAAGCTTGTTTCCCATGCAAATATTCTAATATTAGAGAGAGGCCTTGTGTAAATAAGCGCATGTGATGCGTGCTCGGAGCCAGCACTCAGCGCAGGAGTCCGGTGCTTCTCTTGCCTCTGCTTTCATTCAATTCTCCTGTGGGATCGCGTTTTGCGTGCAGACAGTGCTTAATTTGTATCGGGAAAAACATGTTTATCGCAATGATTACAATGATATGCTCCTATGCTGGGAGAACAGGGACTAGCTCGTAGAAACAGGACACGTGATTTAGCAACTTGTTTTTGAACAGGGGTTTCTAGAACTATCTATCTGCTTTTTTGACGTTGAAAAAATCGAACTGACTAAACTGAGAACCATGAAGCCTGATCCATCGTGTACTTTTACGTAAATTACCGCTTCTTAATTGTGTACTTTTAACAGAAAATAGTTTTGGGTAATTTTCTCGACGAAATTTGTGTACTTTTACCGTGTCTTTATCTTGTACTTTTACCCTGTCTTTATCTTGTACTTTTACCATGTCTTTATCCTGTACTTTTACCGTGTCTTTATCTTGTACTTTTACCCTGTCTTTATCTTGTACTTTTACCGTGTCTTTATCTTGTACTTTTACCCTGTCTTTATCTTGTACTTTTACCGTGTCTTTATCTTGTACTTTTACCCTGTCTTTTCCTTGTACTTTTACACCGTGTTTTTATTGTGTACTTTTCTCTAAAATATAAGCATGCACTCTTCTTCCTCTACGTGTACTTTTTTCTCATTCTCGTTCTCTTCAACCGTTGCACTTTTGATTTATTGTGCATGCACTGTTTTTCTGCTATTTTATTTGTTAATCGTGTACTTTTACACGAGCTTACCTTCATCAAATCTTCGTGCTTCATTGTCTTTGCAATACTGCTGTACTAGAAAATTAACCAGTTTTGCTTTATCTCGAGTTATTAAGCCTTTTTTACCGCGTTCTCACGATAAAGTTTTCAAAATGAATTGCACATTCATGAGCAATCAAAATGTACAACACGCAGCTCCATGAATAAATCTGTGTACGCCAGGTTAAACGCTTTCTTATCATTGATATATCAAATTTTCTACTGTTTTCAATTCGTGTTTAAATTTTCACAGATATTGAAAGCCACGCGCAGTTACCTACGTATGTCATGGAACACACAGCATGCAGTTTGAAAGATTTTAATCTAAAAAATATACAAAAACTGCCTGGCTTGGAATGTGAGACTTGTTTACGAACTTCTGTTCAGCAGCATGGCAAAGAACAACCCCGTGAAAAACAGATTTTTTGCATCCATGTACACTGCTTCTGCGGCGCTGGTGTACACTCTTGTGTTTTTATGGACCTACTCAGCCCCAGCCGATGGTGCACCAAATGGCAAGTACATATCATTGCGATGCATTTAGCCAGACATACCCGACACTGCTTACAGCGTTACCTCTGACAGTTTGAGTGAGAACTGCTGCCTGACAATTAAATAATTTTTTTTCATTGTTGCTAGAAAAATATTTTTGTGATAATATAAACCCAGTGAGGCTTGGATGCGACACTGTTCAAGCACCTGGGGTTTGGGGGAAGCGACACTGTTCAAGCACCTGGGGTTTGGGGGAAGCGACACTGTTCAAGCACCTGGGGTTTGGGGGAAGCGACACTGTTCAAGCACCTGGGGTTTGGGGGAAGCGACACTGTTCAAGCACCTGGGGTTTGGGGGAAGCGACACTGTTCAAGCACCTGGGGTTTGGGGGAAGCGACACTGTTTAAGCACCTGGGGTTTGGGGGAAGCGACACTGTTCAAGCACCTGGGGTTTGGGGGAAGCGACACTGTTTAAGCACCTGGGGTTTGGGGGAAGCGACACTGTTCAAGCACCTGGGGTTTGGGGGAAGCGACACTGTTCAGCACCTGGGGTTTGGGGGAAGCGACACTGTTTAAGCACCTGGGGTTTGGGGGAAGCGACACTGTTCAAGCACCTGGGGTTTGGGGGAAGCGACACTGTTTAAGCACCTGGGGTTTGGGGGAAGCGACACTGTTCAAGCACCTGGGGTTTGGGGGAAGCGACACTGTTCAGCACCTGGGGTTTGGGGGAAGCGACACTGTTCAAGCACCTGGGGTTTGGGGGAAGCGACACTGTTCAAGCACCTGGGGTTTGGGGTAAGCGACACTGCTCAAGCACCTGGGATCCGGGGGGAAGTGACACTGTTCAGCACCTGGGATCCAGGTGGAAGTGACACTGTTCAAGCACCTGGGATCCAGGAGGAAGTGACACTGTTCAAGCACCTGGGATCCAGGAGGAAGTGACACTGTTCAAGCACCTGGGATCCAGGAGGAAGTGACACTGTTCAAGCACCTGGGATCCAGGGGAAGTGACACTGTTCAAGCACCTGGGATCCAGGAGGAAGTGACACTGTTCAAGCACCTGGGATCCAGGAGGAAGTGACACTGTTCAAGCACCTGGGATCCAGGAGGAAGTGACACTGTTCAAGCACCTGGGATCCAGGAGGAAGTGACACTGTTCAAGCACCTGGGATCCAGGAGGAAGTGACACTGTTCAAGCACCTGGGATCCAGGTGGAAGTGACACTGTTCAAGCACCTGGGATCCAGGTGGAAGTGACACTGCTCAAGCACCTGGGATCCAGGTGGAAGTGACACTGCTCAAGCACCTGGGATCCAGGAGGAAGTGACACTGTTCAAGCACCTGGGATCCAGGTGGAAGTGACACTGTTCAAGCACCTGAGATCCAGGTGGAAGCGACACTTTTCAAGCACCTGGGATCCAGGTGGAAGCGACACTGTTCAAGCACCTGGGATCCAGGTGGAAGCGACACTGTTCAAGCACCTGGGATCCAGGTGGAAGTGACACTGTTCAAGCACCTGGGATCCAGGGGGAAGCGACACTGTTCAAGCACCTGGGATCCAGGAGGAAGTGACACTGTTCAAGCACCTGGGATCCAGGTGGAAGTGACACTGTTCAAGCACCTGGGATCCAGGTGGAAGTGACACTGCTCAAGCACCTGGGATTCGAAAAAGAATCTGTTGTGCTCAAATAAACCAGTAGGATAAAAGTATTTAGCTCGAAGCCTATTAAACCATTGATTTTGCACTGCTTTAGGTACACTGTAGTTAGTAGGCGAGCTTAAATGGCTAGCGTTTTTTGGTAGGCCTTTAAAAGTGCATCTAGGATCAGAGATGTTCGGTAATTTCCTAAAATTTCAACTCCGCTGCACTTTACAGCAATCCAAAGGCTTTCTCGTTGAATTTTTCTTTGACTAGCCTGTAGGTCCCACCGGACTCTGTAGTCCAATTGGCTCTGGAAAAGTACATTATTTACCTGGGCCGACATTTTCACTGAAACAGACTAATCTGCAAATCAGAAATTTGCATGTTTGCAAGGAAAGATTGGCGTCGCATTGCTACCCTGGATATTTTCAGTCCAGCTTTCAAAAATAACTGATTCGATTTGTGCACCTGTTTTATAATTGAAAAAACAAGCTTTAATCCAGCTGACATACAGGCAGTATGCTCCTGGGAACTGTATTCAACAGTATGCGAATTACTGGCTGAAGACTCGGTGGTTAATAAGGACTTGGCTGTGCTTCCAGTTTGATGACCACGTAAAGAATGCACAGGACCTGTCTGTAGTGTGATGACCAGGTAAAGAATGCACAGGACCTGTCTGTAGTGTGATGACCAGGTAAAGAATGCACAGGACCTGTCTGTAGTGTGATGACCAGGTAAAGAATGCACAGGACCTGTCTGTAGTGTGATGACCAGGTAAAGAATGCACAGGACCTGTCCGTAGTGTGATGACCAGGTAAAGAATGCACAGGACCTGTCCGTAGTGTGATGACCAGGTAAAGAATGAACAGGACCTGTCTGTAGTGTGATGACCAGGTAAAGAATGCACAGGACCTGTCTGTAGTGTGATGACCAGGTAAAGAATGCACAGGACCTGTCTGTAGTGTGATGACCAGGTAAAGAATGCACAGGACCTGTCTGTAGTGTGATGACCAGGTAAAGAATGCACAGGACCTGTCTGTAGTGTGATGACCAGGTAAAGAATGCAGGACCTGTCTGTAGTGTGATGACCAGGTAAAGAATGCACAGGACCTGTCTGTAGTGTGATGACCAGGTAAAGAATGAACAGGACCTGTCCGTAGTGTGATGACCAGGTAAAGAATGCACAGGACCTGTCCGTAGTGTGATGACCAGGTAAAGAATGAACAGGACCTGTCTGTAGTGTGATGACCAGGTAAAGAATGCACAGGACCTGTCTGTAGTGTGATGACCAGGTAAAGAATGCACAGGACCTGTCTGTAGTGTGATGACCAGGTAAAGAATGCACAGGACCTGTCCGTAGTGTGATGACCAGGTAAAGAATGCACAGGACCTGTCCGTAGTGTGATGACCAGGTAAAGAATGAACAGGACCTGTCTGTAGTGTGATGACCAGGTAAAGAATGCACAGGACCTGTCTGTAGTGTGATGACCAGGTAAAGAATGCACAGGACCTGTCTGTAGTGTGATGACCAGGTAAAGAATGCACAGGACCTGTCTGTAGTGTGATGACCAGGTAAAGAATGAACAGGACCTGTCTGTAGTGTGATGACCAGGTAAAGAATGTAGGACCTGTCTGTAGTGTGATGACCAGGTAAAGAATGCAGGACCTGTCTGTAGTGTGATGACCAGGTAAAGAATCGGGGGCTTGGTTGTTCTGATGTGCCAGGTAACGAACGTTTTTTTGGCAAAGGCCCGGTAAAGAAACGGGGCCTGAAGTCGAGACGATCAGGTAAAAGACAAGCAAGAACAATGGCCTGTATCGGTCACTAAAACACGATACAATTTTCAATTCCCACAGGAACGTCCAACTCGACATGCTGGAAGGTGTTTGCCGGAGTGTGCGTAAAAACAGGCAGCGACGGTTGTCCATTCGAGAACGCCTGGTTTTCGTGGCTGCACTGCCCGGCTGGCTATCACTGCTGCGTGCCTCCGAAGCGACCGGAGCAGCACATCGAGCGTCACCCTATCGTGCCCTGCGGAAACAGGAGCAGCACCGGTGCCGCCGACGTCAGTCTGGTGATCGGTGGCCACCTCGCCGTTGCCGGGGATTGGCCCTGGTTGGCACAAATTCTCGTGAGCCGCGATCTGTCCGCGAAGACTGCGAAGGATGCGACGCCGCGTCAGCACTGCGGCGGTGTGCTGGTGCATCCTCAATGGGTTCTGTCCGCTGGGCACTGCTTCGCTTGGGCCGAGTGAGTCTAGATTGTCTCTTGCGTGTCTATCTAGCTACCACCTACCTCCCCAATAAACCTACAGTTTACTGTTTAGCAAACAAACAATCAACCGATGCTAATCACCACGAACCAATCAACACAAACAATCAACACGAACAATCAACACAACCACGAACCAATCAACACAAACAATCAACACGAACAATCAACACAAACCGCGAACCAATCAACACAAACAATCAACACGAAAAATCAACACAAACCACGAACCAATCAACACGAACAATCAACACAACCATGAACAATCAACACGAAAAATCAACACAAACAATCAACATGAACAATCAACACAACCATGAACAATCAACACAAACCGCGAACCAATCAACACAAACAATCAACACGAAAAATCAACACAAACCACGAACCAATCAACACGAACAATCAACACAACCATGAACAATCAACACGAAAAATCAACACAAACAATCAACATGAACAATCAACACAACCATGAACAATCAACACGAAAAATCAACACAAACAATCAACACGAACCAATCAACACAACCACGAACCAATCAACACAACCACGAACCAATCAACACAAAAAATCAACACAAAAAATCAACACGAACAATCAACACAAACCACGAACAATCAACACGAAAAATCAACACAAACAATCAACATGAACAATCAACACAACCATGAACAATCAACACGAAAAATCAACACAAACAATCAACACGTACCTACATGGACTTCCTCCATTAATCTACAAAACAGCCAACCTTCCGATGCATGACGGAGTGCTTCGGACAGACAGCATGCAGTCCTGACCTTCTCACCGTCAGGCAGTGCATACTGTGCATTGAGTATTGGCCCATCATGAGAATTTGAACTACGCAGCAAGTCCTAAATTGAAGTGACCGCGCAGGAGTCGCACTCAGATACTTAATTTGATGCGAGAGACAAAAACCTACCTTAGCTACCTGCCATTCACACAACTTCACAGCGCCAGCGAGACATTCTCAGTTCGCCTGGGCCACACAGCCGCAGGCGACATCAGTGTGCAGGAGTTCAACGTCAGTCGGGTGGTTGTGCACGAGAGATTCTTCCAGCCCATCTACAGCAACGATGTCGCATTGTTAAAGCTGGACAAGCCGGCCCAGTTACTAAATTCCGTTGAGCCCATCTGCCTGCCAGAGCCCGGAGAAGCATTCGACAACTCAATTGGCAGCGTAGCCGGCTGGGGAGCCACAGAGGGTGAGTCTGAGCTGACCATTGCGTGCCATCGAATCGGTCAGATTTCTTTAGCGCTGCCTGAACCAATTTTAGATAGCGACGTGGCCGACCGTCTCATGGAGACCCAACTGCCAGTGCTGAGCAACACCAGGTGCAAAGAACTCTATGCTGGCACCAGCAGACCAGTTTATGCCGAGAATATCTGCGCTGGGTTTTTGGTATTCGTGCTATTTTTATAACTAGATAAACAACATTCAGAAATCTGAGCACAACTCTTCCACTCTAACTCAAACAGCACTATTAACCCGATTCACCAACAGCACTATAACCCGATTCACCAACAGCACTATAACCCGATTCACCAACAGCACTATTAACCCGATTCACCAACAGCACTATAACCCGATTCACCAACAACACTATAACCCGATTCACCAACAGCACTATAACCCGATTCACCAACAGCACTATAACCCGATTCACCAACAGCACTATAACCCGATTCACCAACAGCACTATAACCCGATTCACCAACAGCACTATAACCCGATTCACCAACAGCACTATAACCCGATTCACCAACAGCACTATAACCCGATTCACCAACAGCACTATAACCCGATTCACCAACAGCACTATAACCCGATTCACCAACAGCACTATAACCCGATTGACCAACAACACTATAACCCGATTCACCAACAGCACTATAACCCGATTCACCAACAGCACTATTAACCCGATTCACCAACAGCACTATAACCCGATTCACCAACAGCACTATAACCCGATTCACCAACAGCACTATAACCCGATTCACCAACAGCACTATAACCCGATTCACCAACAGCACTATAACCCGATTCACCAACAGCACTATAACCCGATTCACCAACAGCACTATAACCCGATTCACCAACAGCACTATAACCCGATTCACCAACAGCACTATAACCCGATTCACCAACAGCACTATAACCCGATTCACCAACAGCACTATAACCCGATTCACCAACAGCACTATAACCCGATTCACCAACATTTATCAACTGATTAACCAGATCCAACCCAATGCACAAACGTTCTGCAGGCAGGAGAACGCGACGCTTGCACAGGTGATTCAGGCGGACCGTTGATGATCAACCGGCAGGACCTGTGGCTGGTGGCCGGCCTGGTGTCTCACGGCGATGGCTGCGGCCAGGCCAAAAGGCCGGGCGTCTACGCTCGGATGTCCGCCTATGCCGAATGGGTGCGGCGGAATGTGAACTCTTGACCATTAACTAAGCAACCCTAACCCTAACCCTAACCCTAATTAACGTTAATTGCTTGCTCCCAGGCTCAACTGGCTTGGAATATGGCCAGGGATTTTCGGCCAGGGATTATTGGCCAGGGATTATTGGCCAGGGATTATTGGCCAGGGATTATTGGCCAGGGATTATTGGCCAGGGATTATTGGCCAGGGATTATTGGCCAGGGATTATTGGCCAGGGATTATTGGCCAGGGATTATTGGCCAGGGATTATTGGCCAGGGATTATTGGCCAGGGATTATTGGCATGGATTATTGGCCAGGGATTATTGGCCAGAGATTATTGGCCAGGGATTGTTGGCCAGGAATTATTGGCATGAATTATTGGCATGGATTATTGGCCAGGGATTATTGGCCAGGGATTATTGGCATGAATTATTGGTATGGATTATTGGCCAGGGATTATTGGCCAGAGATTATTGGCCAGGGATTGTTGGCCAGGAATTATTGGCATGAATTATTGGCATGGATTATTGGCCAGGAATTATTGGCCAGGGATTATTGGCATGAATTATTGGTATGGATTATTGGCCAGGGATTATTGGCCAGAGATTATTGGCCAGGGATTGTTGGCCAGGAATTATTGGCATGAATTATTGGCATGGATTATTGGCCAGGAATTATTGGCCAGGGATTATTGGCATGAATTATTGGTATGGATTATTGGCCAGGAATTATTGGCCAGGGATTATTGGCATGAATTATTGGCATGGATTATTGGCCAGGAATTATTGGCCAGGATTACTGGCATGGATTATTAATTACTGAGCAGATAATTAATCTTTACTTTCCTATCCCTTATATCGTCATACATCCAAGCCCAAAAAATCCAAATATATCTTTGGAAAATCGTTCTACTTGTTTATCATAAATGAATGATCAATTATTCTCGAATTTATTTTCGCAAAGATTTAAATGCAAATTCTTAATGCATAGATTTCCCAATGGTCTCATAGATTTCCTAATGATCTCACAGATTTCCCAATGATCTCATAGATTTCCCAATGATCTCACAGATTTCCCAATGATCTCACAGATTTCCTAATGATCTCACAGATTTCCCAATGATCTCATAGATTTCCCAATAATCTCATAGATTTCCCAATGATCTCACAGATTTCCCAATGATCTCATAGATTTCCCAATGATCTCACAGATTTCCCAATGATCTCATAGATTTCCCAATGATCTCATAGATTTCCCAATGATCTCATAGATTTCCCAATGATCTCATAGATTTCCCAATGATCTCATAGATTTCCCAATGATCTCATAGATTTCCCAATGATCTCATAGATTTCCTAATGATCTCATAGATTTCCCAATGATCGCATAGATTTCCCAATGATCTCATAGATTTCCCAATGATCTCATAGATTTCCCAATGATCTCATAGATTTCCCAATGATCTCACAGATTTCCCAATGATCTCATAGATTTCCCAATGATCTCACAGATTTCCCAATGATCTCATAGATTTCCCAATGATCTCATAGATTTCCTAATGATCTCATAGATTTCCCAATGATCTCATAGATTTCCTAATGATCTCATAGATTTCCCAATGATCTCATAGATTTCCTAATGATCTCATAGATTTCCCAATGATCTCCTTCTTGTTTAAAATGATAATACTAGATGCATACGCTCGTAGAGTGAAACGCTGTCAAAAGTTTCGTTTCAGTTTCTGGTTACATTCAAGTGCAAAGTCCTACTAGAAGAAATGTGAAGAAAAAAGTGGAATTTAGTTTTGGGGCCTCTTATCTTGCTGTCTATAGCTCCATCGTATCTTGCACACATTTCAAGTGCAATCTATTGATCTACACGTAAACAGAAAGGTGGCTTAAAAGATCAGCTTAGCGCTGAAAACACAAACATTTCCGTTTTCTTTGCTGCTACGAGTACGAACGTAAATTTAACGTCGAAAACGAAAATCAGATTTTTGCGTAACTACTACTCAGATAAGCTTTTCAAGTAGTATAATAGAATATCAATAAATTTTTTTCAAAAGGAGCATTTTAACTACAAAAAGACTTAAGAAGACATTTTCGTTGATATTTTTATGAAATTCGATAAAAAGTGTTTTGTTTGCTATTCGTAGATGTGATTTTTGACTAGAAAATGCCACTTGACAACCGCCAATGCTTTGTTTCGTCTAATTTAAAAATTGAGTTGGCGAAGATAATTGTATATTGTTCATCCGGTTGAAAACATCCTTGACCTTTCGAGTTCAACCTGCCTGTATTTTTCAGGTCAATTTTTTAATGTCGGACTGTACTGCCATATTTTGATATATTGCAATAAAAACAGGATATTTTCGACGCAAGGAAGTGTTAAACCTAAATTTAGCATTTTTCGGATCAATTAATTCTATCAAGGGCGTAAAAATGACACAAATCGCAGAGACAAACTTCCATTTTATTAGTAAGTATTTTGAAAAAAGCACTGGGCGAGAAATGATGAAATAATTATAGGAGTGGAGGATACGGAAGGGCAAGGGAGAGACGATTTGGGGCAGTAGTATGCGAGGTAGAGTGAGTGGAAGGTTAAGAGTGAGTGAGAGAGAAGAGTGAAAGGTGGTTGAGAAAGAAGGATGAGAACGAGGGGAAGAGGGGGGGCGAGAGCAATGATGAGATGGAGAGTGGGAACGAGGGCGAGAACGAGGGCGAGGGGGAGGGTGAGAGGGAGGGCGAGAACGAGGGGAGAGAGAAGGTGAGAGAGAAGGTGAGAAAGAAGGGGAGAGAGAAGGGGAGAGAGAAGGGGAGAGAGAAGGGGAGAGAGAAGGGGAGAGAGAAGGGGAGAGAGAAGGGGAGAGAGAAGGGGAGAGAGAAGGGGAGAGAGGTGAGAGAGAAGGGGAGAGAGAAGGGGAGAGAGAAGGGGAGAGAGGTGAGAGAGAAGGGGAGAGAGAAGGGGAGAGAGAAGGGGAGAGAGGTGAGAGAGAAGGGGAGAGAGAAGGGGAGAGAGAAGGGGAGAGAGGTGAGAGAGAAGGGGAGAGAGAAGGGGAGAGAGAAGGGGAGAGAGGAAGTGAGAGAGAGAGGGTGAGCGCTATGGTGGGAGGGATGGTGAGAGGAAAGGCGAGGAGGGGGGTGAGAAGGGGTCGAGAGGAAGGGTGTGAGGGGGTGGGATGGAGGGGGAGAGGAAGGGTGTGAGGGGGTGGGATGGAGGGGGAGAGGAAGGGTGAGAATGTGGGTTAGAGAGTGTTTTATGCCTCAGTAGTTCACACAGAAAATTCTACCAGAAAGGATCAGATTGAGTTGTAAAAAGTCCGCACCTACGAGCCAAACCTTGAGCAAACACAGCATCATTATGGCTCGTTCAAAAGCCCTCCATACTGCCGTATCTTTCCACTGAAACTGCGTGTCTGCATGTTCTGAGTTCATGCGACATTGTGATAGAAAGTTTTTACATTCGGCTAGCAAACACCAAATAGACTGGCTGGGCAATGTCAACTGAGTCGCCTGTCCAGATTCCAGAAATCGCAAGTATTAAAGCGAGTATTAAAAGCAGAGTCAAACAGAGTGTCGGAGACTCTCAGACTGAATTGAAGTATTGCCATATCTATCAAGAGTTCAGTTGAAGTTGAACAATTCATCGCAATTCTGGTAAGAATTTATTTATCAAAACCCTGTGTTGTTGAGCGCCAAGATAAACACAATAAACACAAGATAAGCAAATTGTGATAAACTCAAGTAATGAACTGGGTTATAAACACAAGCTATACACCGATTGATAAGCAAAAGCTAAACACGCATTGATAAACATAAGCTAAACAAAGATTGATAAACACAAGCTAAAACACACTAAAAAAACAAACTACACACAGATTGATTAACACAAGCCACAACACAAATCAATAAACACAAGCTTTAGACACAGGCAGATAAACACAAGCTTTAGACACAGGCAGATAAACACAAGCTTTAGACACAGGCAGATAAACACAAGCTTTAGACACAGGCAGATAAACACAAGCTTTAGACACAGGCAGATAAACACAAGCTTTGGACACAGGCAGATAAACACAAGCTACAGGCAGATAAACACAAGCTACAGGCAAATAAACACAAGCTACAGGCAGATAAACACAAGCTACAGGCAGATAAACACAAGCTGCAGGCAGATAAACACAAGCTACAGGCAGATAAACACAAGCTACAGGCAGATAAACACAAGCTACAGGCAGATAAACACAAGCTACAGGCAGATAAACACGCTATAAAAACAAGTCGAGCTATTTAATTAAACACAATCTTACTAAACTGATGACAATAGAGAAGCAGTTTATTACTATTATGAGCAATTAATAAACTCAGACAGTGCAGATCGATAAACACAAGCCGTGAAAATTAAACACAAATTCTGCAGCAGTTTCCAAATGTCAGACGACGCAGCCGAAGGCCCGGTGGGGGAGGAGGCGCAGCGGGCTGAGACGGACCGCCAGAGCTCCGGCCGGCCCCGCCGCCGCGGACGCCGAGTGCCTCGCCGGCTGCTGCGGCAGCTGCGCCGCTTCGTTCTTGACGACGAGTTCGATGACGACGACAAGGCGGCAGCGGCAGCGGCAGCTGCTGGTAACAACGCGGCCGCCTCGCCCGCCGACGCTAAAGACGGCGACGTCGACGAGATCCGACGTCGGACGGCGCCAACAGGCCTGGTCGGGCGGTGCCGCGACCTGCACCATCAGGCCGCGCTGATGCAGCGGCGCCTCGAGGCCGACCAGGCCGACCAGGCTGCCCCGGCGGCGCTTGTGGCCTACCAGCGGCGCGGCCGGCAGGCCCGGCGCTTCGGCAACGTGGCCATCTTTGGCCTTCAAGCTTCCTCGTCGTCATCGTCGTCGTCGTCGACGGAGTCGATCGAGACGCTGCCGGTGGACAACGCGGCCAGCAGGCAGTCGGCTTCTCGCTCCGCCCTGCCGCCGATGCCGTCCATGGCGCCGCGCAGTCGATTCTACGACGTCCTCGAAGGCTGCCGGCGGAGTCAAGCCTTCGGCGCCCGATTCGATCTGGACGGGTGCCGCTGCCGGTTCCAGCTGGTCGCCAGGAGGCGCGTGGAGCCGCCAGGTGGCGGGCTGCGTAGGCTGGCGGCCTGGGAGCGGCTGGAGCTGGTCCGCTGCGCCGCCAGCCTGCAGTTCCAGTTTGGCCTGCGCCGCTGCAGCCTGCAGGTGCCGCGTCAACTTGGCGCCGCTCTGGCGCTGGCGGATCAGCGCGACGTGGTCCAGGGCCTGGTCCCCTGCGGCCTGGTGCTGGTGCCGGAGACGGAGCGCTATCTGGCGGCGTTCCGGTACGCCTGCGCCGCCAACCTCGTGCCGGGCTGGCCGCACCGGGCCGAGCACTGGGTGGGGCCGCTCTGGCCGCACCCGTGCAGGGTGAGGCTTTTCTTAGTGCTTGTGTCCGTGCCTGTGTCCGTGCCTGTGTCTGTGCCTGCGCCTGCACGTGCCTGTGCCTGCATGAGTACTAGCTCTACCAACTCTCAAGCAGCGCCAATTAAAATCCCAAAGGACCCAAAGTTTGATGACGAGCTCTACGATAAAAATGTCATCCTGGTTGCTCAAGACGACACTCGACAAGGTCTCCTGGACCCCGTGCTGACCGTGACTCCGCGACCGCCTACTGAGCAGCAGATGAAGCAGGTGCAACAACAGGCTTACAGGTATGATTATCAGGTAACCGTTGTGATTAACAGACAGCCACAATGATTATCAGACAGCGGCAGTGATTATCAGAGACCCACAATGATTATCAGACAGCCACAGTGATTATCAGACGCCCACAATGATTATCAGACGCCCACAATGATTATCAGACAGCCACAATGATTATCAGACGCCCACAATGATTATCAGACGCCCACAATGATTGTCTGACAGCCACAATGATATCAGACGCCCACAATGATTATCAGACGCCCACAATGATTGTCAGACGCCCACAATGATTATCAGAGACCCACAATGATTATCAGACGCCCACAATGATTATCAGAGACCCACAATGATTATCAGACGGCCACAATGATTATCAGACGCCCACAATGATTATCAGACGCCCACAATGATTATCATTCTTGCATGTCAGCTCATCAACCAGCCGAAACGCCGCACCGCAGGCGGCTCAACGCCCTGGCCAAGCAGCAGGAGGATCAGGCGAAGCTGCAGAAACGGCGGCGCCAGCTCCAGCGGCTGGCCGAGTGCCACCCGACCTACAAAGGCTTCATTCTGCTGCGCCATCCGCGGCAGCCGCAGCTGCTGGGATTCTGCAGCCAGTGGTCCATGTCCGTCGAGCCTGGCTCGCACTCGGACAGTCACCCCAGCCGGCCCAGCCCCGAGGAGCTGTTGGGTCTGCTGGAGGTGATGGACAGCTTCGTTGAAGATGTACTTCTCGGCAATGACGGCGGGGGCGGCGGCGGCGGCGGTGGCGGTGGCTGCAAGCTGAACGTGAGCCTGGACAGCCCCTACCAGTTCCCGGGCAGCTGCGACAGCGTCTTCGGCTGCCTGCAGCTTCCAGCGGCGGCCACCGCAGCGTTCGATCGGCGGCGTCGCCACGGCGGCTTACTGGAGCAGCTGCCGCAACTGCGGCAGTCCCCGCCGACCGGACCTTCGGCCTCCGCGATGGAGCATCCGGCATCGGCGACTGACAGCCGGCCGCAGACCGGGCACATCTTTGTGGACCCCAACTACGAGACAGCGGAGGAGACTTCACGCTGCAAGCTGCAGTGAAGCCGTCGGGGCTGTGAGAGGTCTACGGAAGGTTAGGGAGTCAGCTACAGAGGGTTAGGGAGTCAGCTACAGAGGGTTAGGGAGTCAGCTACAGAGGGTTAGGGAGTCAGCTACAGAGGGTTAGGGAGTCAGCTACAGAGGGTTAGGGAGTCAGCTACAGAGGGTTAGGGAGTCAGCTACAGAGGGTTAGGGAGTCAGCTACAGAGGGTTAGGGAGTCAGCTACAGAGGGTTAGGGAGTCAGCTACAGAGGGTTAGGGAGTCAGCTACAGAGGGTTAGGGAGTCAGCTACAGAGGGTTAGGGAGTCAGCTACAGAGGGTTAGGGAGTCAGCTACGGAGGGGATGCCAGCTACAGAGGGGATGCCAGCTACAGAGGGGATGCCAGCTACAGAGGGGATGCCAGCTACAGAGGGGATGCCAGCTACAGAGGGGATGCCAGCTACAGAGGGGATGCCAGCTACAGAGGGGATGCCAGCTACAGAGGGGATGCCAGCTACAGAGGGGATGCCAGCTACAGAGGGGATGCCAGCTACAGAGGGGATGCCAGCTACAGAGGGGATGCCAGCTACAGAGGGGATGCCAGCTACAGAGGGGTATCTAGATATCCAGAGGGTTAGGCCGGGAGTCAGTTACAGAGGCTCAGCTACAGAGGTGACAATGTCGCAATTCGCGTGCTCGCGCAAAATACCCGATTTATACATTTTTTGCTTCTGTTCTACTCATAGTAGTCTCAAGTAGCATCGTTATTTATCCAGCGGTGTCAAGGATACATGTAATTATTCGTGTTTTGCATGTCCTGAACTTCCATTATTTTTCGGTCAAATGGGTATATTTTTTCCTTAGTGATAATTTCAAAATGAAAGTAAAACAAATATACAATAAGACACTTCAGAAGCAAACCTGCCGTTTTCATTTTGATGAATACAAATATAAGTCATCCACTCGAAAAGATATTGATTAAAAAACACTGCATTCAAATGACTGCGACCGAATTAAATAAAAAAACAGTACATATCGGGAAACTTGACTTCCTTCTACACAGGTTCCACTCCTGTCGAACAGGTTCCACTCCTGTCTAACAGTTTCCACTCCTGTCTAACAGTTTCCACTCCTGTCTAACAGTTTCCACTCATGTCTAACAGGTTCCACTCCTGTCGAACAGGTTCCACTCCTGTCTAACAGTTTCCACTCCTGTCTAACAGTTTCCACTCCTGTCTAACAGTTTCCACTCATGTCTAACAGGTTCCACTCCTGTCTAACAGTTTCCACTCATGTCTAACAGGTTCCACTCCTGTCTAACAGTTTCCACTCATGTCTAACAGGTTCCACTCCTGTCTAACAGGTTCCACTCCTGTCTAACAGGTTCCACTCCTGTCTAACAGTTTCCACTCCCGTCTAACAGGTTCCACTCCTGTCTAACAGTTTCCACTCATGTCTAACAGGTTCCACTCCTGTCTAACAGGTTCCACTCCTGTCTAACAGTTTCCACTCCCGTCTAACAGGTTCCACTCCTGTCTAACAGGTTCCACTCCTGTCTAACAGTTTCCACTCCTGTCTAACAGGTTCCACTCCTGTCTAACAGGTTCCACTCCTGTCTAACAGTTTCCACTCCTGTCTAACAGGTTCCACTCCTGTCTAACAGGTTCCACTCCTGTCTAACAGTTTCCACTCCCCTCTAACAGGTTCCACTCCTGTCTAACAGGTTCCACTCCTGTCTAACAGTTTCCACTCATGTCTAACAGGTTCCACTCCTGTCTAACAGTTTCCACTCCTGTCTAACAGGTTCCACTCCTGTCTAACAGGTTCCACTCCTGTCTAACAGGTTCCACTCCTGTCTAACAGGTGACACTCCTGTCTAACAGGTGACACTCCTGTCTAACAGGTGACAGCAAAAAAGCAAAGAAAAGACTGCAGATTTCACAAAATCCATTTGATAAGCTTTGAACACGCTAATTAAAGAGCTAAATAATAATTAATAGTAGTGATGCTTAATAATAATAAGTAGCAATAAATTGTATTTCATAGTAGGTTTACTGATTTCAAAGTGCACAGGAGGAACCAACTTAACAACTGCAGAATTTCAAATATTTACAAAAAATAAAGACTTGTAGATGGTCAAAATCAATCTCTCGTCGGATCAATCAAAAAGGTGCGGGTAGAGGAGCAACTGCCACCAGAAACGAAGTTAATAATGAGAAAAAAGCAAAAAAAGTTTCAGAACAGACTGCGAGCAAAAATTTATAGAGCGTATTATATATATTACTAAAGACTGGCCAAGGTAAGCCTAATGAAGCCAGTAGTATATATAGTGTAGAGCATGTATTTTGAAAAAAAATCAGAAATTAAAACAGCTGAAAATATTAGATTGTAAATAAAGTTCACACGCTAGAAAAAAAAGTACAGCTAGACAATTTTTTGAAATGATCTTTTAAGCCAACTAACGACTACAGAAATTGTTATACCGAAAGGAAAAGCTCGCAACCGCAATCCAGTCCGAATGATTATATAACAGCTATTTGCTAAACAAAACTACTATAAGTAATATATCCTAGATAATAATAGCATTATTCGGACACAACAGAGACTGTTTAACTGGCTGGCAAAACAATCTGTAGGAAAGAATTCAATCAATCAGAAAAATGGTAGCACAGTAATTATCCTTTAAACTTCTCTCTTTACTGGTCAAAAATCGGAGAAGCACTGTGGGTTTCTTTCTCGCTCAAAGTGAAACAACATCAAATGAAAATTAGCGGAAAAAAAAATCAGGGCAGCTCACGGCTTGCAGCATGCAAATAATCTGCTGGTTGTATTGACTAATTTATGCCGCAGTGAGGGACATGAGAGGCAGGGAGAGGGAAAATGAGAGGCAGGGGGAGATGAGAGGTAGGGGGATGAGAGGCAGGGGAGATGAGAGGTAGATGGGGAGATGAGAGGTAGAGGGGAGATGTGAGATGGGAGGTAGGGGAGAAAAGAGGTAGAGGGAAGATGAGAAGCAGGGGAGATGAGAGGTAGATGGGGAGATGAGAGGCAGGGGAGATGAGAGGCAGGGGGAGATGAGAGGCAGGGGGAGATGAGAGGCAGGGGAGATAAGAGGTAGGGGAGATGAGAGGTAGAGGGGAGATGAGAGGCAGGGGTAGATGAGAGGCAGGGGTAGATGAGAGGCAGGGGAGATGAGAGGCAGAGGGAGATGTGAGGCAGGGGGAGATGATAGGCAGGGGAGATGAGAGGCAGGGGTAGATGAGAGGCAGGGGTAGATGAGAGGCAGGGGTAGATGAGAGGCAGGGGAGATGAGAGGCAGGGGAGATGAGAGGCAGAGGGAGATGTGAGGCAGGGGGAGATGATAGGCAGGGGGAGATGAGAGGCAGGGGTAGATGAGAGGCAGGGGTAGATGAGAGGCAGGGGGAGATGAGAGGCAGGGGAGATGAGAGGCAGGGGAGATGAGAGGCAGAGGGAGATGCGAGGCAGGGGGAGATGATAGGCAGGGGAGATGAGAGGCGGGGGTAGATGAGAGGCAGGGGTAGATGAGAGGCAGGGGTAGATGAGAGGCAGGGGGAGATGAGAGGCAGGGGTAGATGAGAGGCAGGGGTAGATGAGAGGCAGGGGTAGATGAGAGGCAGGGGTAGATGAGAGGCAGGGGGAGATGAGAGGCAGGGGGAGATGAGAGGCAGGGGGAGATGAGAGGCATAGGGGAAGGGAAAAGAGAGACAGGAAAAGAATAAACAGAGCAAGCAGTGGCTAGACCGCAATAGCACTCATCAACAAGCTTATAATTGAATAATTATATTTAAGAACTAGCATAGCCATCGCTTGCTCAGTGTTAAAATTGACCAAGCAGCCGAAGGTCTAAAAGCTTAGCAATTAAAGCAATCCACCTAACTGCACGAAAAGAAGGCATATTGTGTTAATAAGTAATAAAAATGATGCAGAACAGAGCCTGACTGGGAACAGTGCAAGCTTCAAGCACAAAAAAATATGATGAGTTGAAAGAGAAACACAAACACACGAAGACCAAAAAATTCAAGCGTTAATTCAATAATTAAATTCAACGAAGCGATCGCGAATTTGAGAAAATGAAAAATATTGCCTCGCTAGGGAGTTCGGCAATCAGCTCAGGTGGAAGGCCATCTGGCCCTCTACCATGGCCTGCAGCAGCTTCTGCCGCATCACCTCAACGGATGAGTAGTCTGGCAGCTTCAGGTAGTTGACGCAGGTGGAAGCTGAGGGCAGGTAGTCATCAGCGCTAGCGCTTGTGCTAGTGGACTCCGACTGCTGCTGCTGCTGGGAGTCGGAGCCCAGCACCACGCCGATCTTCTTGGCAACAATGGTTAGCGGCGGGTTCAGGGCGCGCCAGCCTGAAGGTTCAGTGAGAGTGAGCAGATAGGGTGAGTACTAATAGTCATAAATGCTCTGAGAAGGTGGACTGAGTGGGGGCCTGGGCCTGAGAATGAGGGAAGGTCTTGGAGCGAGACGGTGGCCCAGAAACTGAGCATCTGGGAGGCTGGCCCAGCAACTGAGGATCTGGGAGGCGGTGACCCAGCAACTGAGGATCTGGGAGGCTGGCCCAGCAACTGAGGATATTGGAGGCTGGCCCAGCAACTGAGGATATTGGAGGCGGTGACCCAGCAGCTGAGGATCTGGGAGGCGGTGACCCAGCAACTGAGGATCTGGGAGGCTGGGCCAGCAACTGAGGATCTGGGAGGCTGGCCCAGCAACTGATGATCTGGGAGGCTGGCCCAGCAACTGAGGATCTGGGAGGCTGGCCCAGTAACTGGATCCGGGAGGCGGTGACTCAGCAACTGAGGATCTAGGAGGCGGTGACCCAGCAACTGGGGGATCTCGGAGGCTGGCCCAGCAACTGATGATCTGGGAGGCTGGCCCAGCAACTGAGGATCTGGAAGGCGGTGACCCAGCAACTGAGGATCTGGAAGGCGGTGACCCAGCAACTGAGGATCTGGAAGGCGGTGACCCAGCAACTGAGGATCTGGAAGGCGGTGACCCAGCAACTGAGGATCTGGAAGGCGGTGACCCAGCAACTGAGGATCTGGAAGGCGGTGACCCAGCAACTGAGGATCTGGGAGGCTGGCCCAGCAACTGAGGATATTGGAGGCTGGCCCAGCAACTGAGGATATTGGAGGCGGTGACCCAGCAGCTGAGGATCTGGGAGGCGGTGACCCAGCAACTGAGGATCTGGGAGGCTGGGCCAGCAACTGAGGATCTGGGAGGCTGGCCCAGCAACTGATGATCTGGGAGGCTGGCCCAGCAACTGAGAATATTGGAGGCGGTGACCCAGCAGCTGAGGATATTGGAGGCGGTGACCCAGCAGCTGAGGATCTGGAAGGCGGTGACCCAGCAACTGAGGATCTGGGAGGCTGGCCCAGCAACTGAGGATCTGGGAGGCTGGCCCAGCAACTGAGGATCTGGAAGGCGGTGACCCAGCAACTGAGGATCTGGAAGGCGGTGACCCAGCAACTGAGGATCTGGAAGGCGGTGACCCAGCAACTGAGGATCTGGAAGGCGGTGACCCAGCAACTGAGGATCTAGAAGGCGGTGACCCAGCAACTGAGGATCTGGAAGACTGGCCCAGCGACTGAGGATCTGGAAGGCTGGCCCAGCAACTGAGGATCTGGAAGACTGGCCCAGCAACTGAGGATCTGGAAGGCTGGCCCAGCAACTGAGGATCTGGAAGACTGGCCCAGCAACTGAGGATCTGGAAGACTGGCCCAGCAACTGAGGATCTGGAAGACTGGCCCAGCAACTGAGGATCTGGAAGGCTGGCCCAGCAACTGAGGATCTGGAAGACTGGCCCAGCAACTGAGGATCTGGGAGGCTGGCCCAGCAACTGAGGATATGGGAGGCGGTGACCCAGCAACTGAGGATCTGGAAGGCGGTGACCCAGCAACTGAGGATCTGGAAGGCGGTGACCCAGCAACTGAGGATCTGGAAGGCGGTGACCCAGCAACTGAGGATCTGGAAGGCGGTGACCTAGCAACTGAGGATCTGGAAGGCGGTGACCCAGCAACTGAGGATCTGGAAGGCTGGCCCAGCAACTGAGGATCTGGAAGACTGGCCCAGCAACTGAGGATCTGGGAGGCTGGCCCAGCAACTGAGGATATGGGAGGCGGTGACCCAGCAACTGGGGATCTGGGAGGCGGTGACCCAGCAACTGAGGATCTAGGAGGCTGGCCCAGCAACTGAGAATATTGGAGGCGGTGACCCAGCAGCTGAGGATATTGGAGGCGGTGACCCAGCAGCTGAGGATCTGGGAGGCGGTGACCCAGCAACTGAGGATCTGGGAGGCTGGCCCAGCAACTGAGGATCTGGGAGGCTGGCCCAGCAACTGAGGATCTGGAAGGCGGTGACCCAGCAACTGAGGATCTGGGAGGCGGTGACCCAGCAACTGAGGATCTGGAAGGCGGTGACCCAGCAACTGAGGATCTGGAAGACTGGCCCAGCAACTGAGGATCTGGAAGGCTGGCCCAGCAACTGAGGATCTGGAAGGCGGTGACCCAGCAACTGAGGATCTGGAAGGCGGTGACCCAGCAACTGAGGATCTGGAAGGCGGTGACCCAGCAACTGAGGATCTGGAAGGCGGTGACCCAGCAACTGAGGATCTAGAAGGCGGTGACCCAGCAACTGAGGATCTGGAAGGCGGTGACCCAGCAACTGAGGATCTGGAAGGCGGTGACCCAGCAACTGAGGATCTGGAAGGCGGTGACCCAGCAACTGAGGATCTGGAAGGCGGTGACCCAGCAACTGAGGATCTGGAAGGCGGTGGCCCAGCAACTGAGGATCTGGAAGGCGGTGACCCAGCAACTGAGGATCTGGAAGGCGGTGACCCAGCAACTGAGGATCTGGAAGGCGGTGGCCCAGCAACTGAGGATCTGGAAGGCGGTGACCCAGCAACTGAGGATCTGGAAGGCGGTGACCCAGCAACTGAGGATCTGGAAGGCCGTGACCCAGCAACTGAGGATCTGGAAGGCCGTGACCTAGGCCAAAAGCAATTCTGCAGGCAGTCGCACCTCCAACGGGTAGCCGCGGCGAGCCGGTGACGAACTGCAGGAAGCCGCGCCGCTCGGCGGGCCCGAACTCGGACATGACCCGGAACAGCATGCGCACCGCCCGGCTCTCCAGCGTGTAGCCGTGGTCGGGCCGGCAGGCCTCGGCCAGAGCGCCGACCTCCCAGGCGGAGTCGTCTCGGTCAACAGCGGCGCCGCAAAAGACCAGTTCGAGCTCGTCCGGCCGGAACATGGCCAGGCCGCGCCGGACGCCGGGAAAGCGGACTCAAAGCCGGACAGGTAGGCGCGCATCTGGCGCCGGACGCCGTCGCTGAGAGTCCACCTGGCGGCCAGGGTCAGGTAGTCGTCAAGCCGGTCGATGGTGACGGGGATGCCGGAGCCACCGGGCAGCAGCTCGACGGCGGGGTAGCCGGGCAGGGTGAAGTCCAGGCCGAGCTCCTCCACTGGGCAGCCCAGCTCGGCCGTCAGGGCGTTCAGCGCCAGGTCGCGAGTGGCCGGCGTGTGCGACTGGTCGCCGAGGATCTGGCGCCGCCTGTCCGCCACCTGCACTAGCTGGCGCCAGGTGCGCGCGAGCACCGGGTCCACCTGGCAAAACAGGTGTATTAAAGATCAAATGGGTTAACTAAGTTATTGTTAAAAGCTCAATAAAGGTCATAAAAACATGAAAAGTCATTTGATGTCATGATATCAAGCGTCATGAAAAGCCATTTGAGGTCATGACATAAAGCGTCATGAAAAGCCATTTGAGGTCATGACATAAAGCGTCATGAAAAGCCATTAGAATTCATCGCAAGTCATATATGAGCGTGAGAAGTTAAGTGTGGTCACGAGAGGCAATCGAATGAAAGCAGCAAGAGGCTCACCAAAGCCAGCATCCTGTACCCGCCAGCGGCCAGCTCGGCCTCCCTACCGAGCAGCCAATAGTAGAAAGCGGGCGACAGCGGCAGGTCCAGCTTGCGCGAGTCGGCCAAAGCTTTGCCCATGAATCTGCCCAGACTGTGGAATCTGCGAATCAGCCGACGATTGACCGCAGCAGAAGACTGCGGAGTCGGCCGGGGGTACAGCAGCTCCCGTTGTTCGTCCTGACGCTGACGCCACATGCCCAGATCTTGCCGGGCGAATTCCCGGCTAACCAGTGAGTAGAACTCCAGGGTGGGGCCCAGGCCGGTGCCGACCTCGCCTTCGTAGCTCACCTCCAGCAGCGGCTGGACTCCGCCTCCGGCGACACGACCTCCACCGGCTGCGGGCCGGCGACGGCTTCGGAGAAGTCGCTCGGCCGAGGCCAGCAGATCGCGTCTATTAACTGTGCGCCGGCGCTTCTCCAGCCGGGGCGTAAGCCATCGGCTCTGCTGCTGCTGATGCTGCTGGTGATGCTGCTGTCGCTGATGATGATGGTGCTGGTGCCGACTGGTTGAAGACGAGGACGGCGAAGCCACAGCGCTGACTGCGGCGGCTGCGGCGGCGGCGGCAGCGGCGTTGGCGGCGGCAGACGAAGCCTGGTCGGAGTTGGCGGCGGCGGCCGAGGCGGCGGCAGCGGCGGCGGCGGCTCCGTTGACTTCGTGCAGGCGAGCGAGCGCCCGATCTCGATCAAAGTTGAGCACGTAGAGCAGCAGGTGGCGGGCCTCGAACGAGAGCAGTTGCGGACAGGAGGCGGCCAGGCGGCCAATCCAGGCGGGGGTGTGGCCGGTCAGCAGGGACAGCGGATCGCGCACCTGGCGGATCACCTGCGGATTGGGATGAAATCGAAGATTGATTTGTCGGCATGTCAAAATCAAAGTCAGCCTGTCAAAATCAAAGTCGGCATGTCAAAATCAAAGTCGGCATGTCAAAATCAAAGTCAGCATGTCAAAATCAATGTCGATATGTCAAAATCAAAGTCGGCATGTCAAAATCAAAGTCGGCATGTCAAAATCAAAGTCGGCATGTCAAAATCAAAGTCGGCATGTCAAAATCAAAGTCGGCATGTCAAAATCAATGTCGGCATGTCAAAATCAAAGTCGTATCCCCATTAAAAATCATTAAACAGCTAACCTTAGCCGTCAGCTTGGCGCTGACGAACTCGTCCGGATGAAGCAGCGGCCCCCCGGACTCGAAGGTATCGACCGACACGGCCAGCTGTGAATCGGCCTCGCTGGCATCGAACAGATCCGCGTAGTGACTGTTGGCCGCGTGCAGCACAGACAGCAGACCCAGCACGGAGCGGCAGGGCTCGGGCACCGGGTCCAGGTGACCCAGCAGCTCCTGACAGCGCTGCCACCAGCCCGGCGACTGCGCCTGCTGCTGCTGCTGCGAAGACATTACCGATGATGAAGACGACAGGGCTCGCTGGCTTCCGCGACGCTGCCGACTGGAACTAACGATGACGGCGGCCGTCGAGCTCGATGTCGTCGCTGTTGCGGCCGCTGCCGGAGTTGCGGCCGCAGCAGCCTGCCTATAGCGGTAGTAGATAGCGTGAGTCCGGCTCCACAGAGCACTCACACCGTCCTGCTCAACGTCGGCGTCCAAATCGGCTGCAGAGACGCCAACAAAGTCGTTGCTATCGGAACTGCCGGCGCCGACGCCGAGCGAGTACACGCGCACCGCCTGCAGCATCGACATGCCCGATGGCAGCACCGAGTCCCCGATGAGCAGCTCCAGCCGGGGTCGGGACCGTCGCCGCCTGCCGGGATCGCCGTCGGCCTCTTCATCGTCCTGCTCGCCGCCGCCGCCGCCAACGTCATCGTCGTATTCTTCGTCGACGTCATCGTCGTCGAAACTGTCCAGGCCGCCGTAGTTTCCGCTGCCGCGTCGGCTGCCGCCGCTGCTGCTGCCGATCGCCGCAGCGCCGGAGGACGAGCCGGCCGAGCCCATTCGATGGCTGGACGGCGGCGCCACGCCGCGACTGCGATTGGTGCCGCTAGCGGAAGCTGCGGCCCCGGCGGCGGAAGTGTCGGCGCTTCCATCCTCATCAGGCAGCTCTTCGTCGTCATCGTCTTCGACAGCCTCTTCGCAGTCGTCTTCGTCGTCGAATTCATCGTCGAAATCGTTTTCCTCATCGAGTTCCTCGTCCTCGTCGCCGCGGTCGTCAGCATCCAATTCGACATCGTCGTCAGCGCCGACATCTTCATCATCATCGTCGTCGTCGTCTTCATCTTCGTCGTCGTCGTCTTGAAAGTCGGCCAGCCGCTCAGACAGATAGCGCTCGACGGTGCGCACAAGCGCCAGCGGGTCTACGCGCACAGGGCCGGCGGACGCGACGGCGGAGGCTCCGCCAGCTGAGCCGGAGTTCTGCTGATGCCGGACCAGACGGCACCGCAGCTGCCTGCCAGCCAGCAAGCCTAGCGAGGCCGTGTCCCGCACTGGGAACAGGTCCGCAGACTGGTGCAGACAGGCCAGCAGGCGGCAGATGAGGGCGCGGAATGCGGCAGGCGGGCGGCGTTGATGAGCGCCGAATGCGACTAGAAGGTCGCGCAGCGGGCGAAGATGCTGGCGCTGATGTTCGGGCTGGGCCAACAGGCAGCGGAGCAGGCGGGGCAACAGGCCGCAGTTGAGCAGCTCGAACGGGCTCAGGTCGGCGCAGCTCAAGTCTGAGGAGGTCGCTGACGTGGCTGCGACGGTTGAAGCTCCTGAACGGTGTCGGCGGCGTTGCAGACGCTGCGGCTGCTGGCTGCTGGGCTGCGGGTGGCCGGCGCCCGCGATGAGGCTGGCCAGCTCAGACATGCCGTCGGGCAGGCGGCGGGCCAGCTGCGCCAGTCGAGCAGCGGCGGCGGCGGCGGCAGCGGCGGCGTCGTTCTCAAAGCTGGCGCAACCGGATGGCGAAGAGGCAACAGCGGCAGAGTCGCCGCCGCCCGTCTCCAGCAGGCGATACCGACGGAGCAGGCGGGCCGCCTCGTCGCGAACAGCGATGCGCAGCTGCTCGGAGGCTCCAGTTGACGACGGCGCAACGGGCAGCGGAGGAAGCAACGATTGCGGCTGAGGCGGCGGTGGCGGCGGAGGCGGCTGGCATCGGCGGCGCCTTCGCTGCTGAGGCTCCTGCAGCTCGGCTGGCGGAGGCGCCGGCGTCGGCTGCTGTACAGCCTGAGTGAGCTGGAAAATCGGATGCTCCCCGTTGGCGATTTTCTCCAGGCCGTGGGCGACGCCGTGACGACGCAGGCAGACTCGCAGGCCGGGCAGCAGCGACGACAGCTGCAACAGCCGGTCGGCCAGCTGGACGGCCCCGGCCGCTAGCCGGATATCTCGGCCAGCCAGCAGGGCGGCCAGCGTGCAGGCGGGCCCGGGCAGCAAGCCGGACAGAGTCGGACGCAGCAGTCCGGGATGGCTGGCGGCAACCAGGCGGATGAGGGCCTGCAGGCAGGCCAGCCGCAGCTGCTGGCTGGGCGAGTCGGCCAGGGCATCCAGCAGCGGGTTGAGCAGCGAGTTCACCAGCCTGGCCGCCAAATCGCCGCCGTTGGCTAGCAGTTCGGCGCGGGCGTCGATCGCGGCGGCGGCAGCGGCTGATGATGCGCCAGATGAGCTCGACTGACGGGCCAGCGGCTGCTGCTGCTGATCAGCTACTAGGCGGCGTTGGATTGGTCGCGTACTGCCGGTGTCTTCGTTTACCTGCGTGGCGATTGCGCAACAAGCGGTTTCTTTTGGGGTATTGAAAATACTGATTGAAAATTCCCAGAAAATACTAATTGAATATACCCGTAGGCAAGTACTTCGGGTGTGTCATAAGTGATGTCACTGCAGGCCTCTGTCTAAAATATGTAGGCACATGGACTTGTGGGTAGTGTAGCTGCAAAGTATACTTAGTGAAGCAATAGCAGTGCATTTGAGACGTGCATAGGTTGTTTATGGCCCAAGCTATCGCAAGAATACGCCAAGCAGATTTAGCAAGTGCAACGCGATGAAAACTCGTCTATGCAGCGAACAAAAATAACCATGAATCTCGACAAGACGCCTGCACCAAGCAGATCCGCAAGGTGTTCAGCAGCCGGGGCTTGAATGACATCCTAAACTGCCTGGTTGCTGAGGATGAAAGCTGGCTCCACCTGGATGGCAAGGGCAGCAAGGCAGACAATCGCTGCTGGCTGGGAGCTGGGGTCTGCTGCCGACCGTGACCACCAGGTCCGTCTCGGACAAGAAGACCATGCTGCTGGTGGCCTTTACGCCAAACAAAGATGTCTCATCGAGGGTCAAACGTCAAGTTCGATTGTCAGTAGTTTTTATCCGCTTTTGCCCGGCACACTGGGGTCCTTTGGCGCACTCTTCGGTCAAATCCATGTCTCCTGGACGAGGTTCTGTGGCAGGTGGACACCGCACGGTCGCACACCTGTAAGCCTGTTTCGGATTTTTTACCTGCACGGCGAGTGAATCTGCTCTGACAGAGTCCCTACAGCCCGGACTTCAACTTTTGCAAGAGATTCCTGTTCAAATGGCTAAAGGCTGACTTTTCCAAGAAGAGTTTCGCAAATCATGAAGAGGTCAAACAGGCCGCGTTGCACTGGTTATGGCAGTTGGAGGAAAAACACCTGCAGGCTGAGGTGGACAAGCTGTATGAGCACTGCCAGAGAGTGATTGATATTGGGGGACTCTATATTGTTGAGTGGTACAGTTTTGTTCATCTGCGATTGCAAGTTCGTCTGTTTTCACATCAGTGACATAACTTTTGACACACCCGAAGTAATTGATGGGAAATCCCCTAAAAAGGCATTAATGGGAAATCCCCAATAAGGAATACAGGTGACTGATGGGAAATCCCCAATAAGGAATACAGGTGACTGATGGAAAGTCCCCAAAAAGGATTTACTGCTGATAGAAGATCACCCCTACACTAAACAAGCCGCCACTAACCTGTTCGCCCCGTACCAAATCGATGAGATACGGCCGGCCGGCGGCGGTGATGGCCACCTCGGAATGGCCGCTGCCGCCGGCTCTGTAGGCCAGCTCGATGGCCCGATTAGCGTCTGGCGCGTAAGCCACCCAGGCTCCGCTGTCGTCACGCCACTGCCACTGCACAGTCGTGCCCGAAGCAACCGTTGAAGTCGACAGCGACACCGCCGAGGATGAAGAATGAGCAGGCGGCGGCGGCGGCGGCGGCGGCGACTGCGGCGGCTGCTGCTGCGGCTGCCACCAGAGATCCAGCGGGCAGCTCGGAGCCGGCGGCAGTAGCTCGCAGACTAGGCGAACAACTTCAAGACCGTTGGCAGCGGCAGCGGCGGCTGCGGCTGAGCCGCCGACACCGCCGGTAGCGAAGCCGACGCTGCTGGCCATGAGGTGGTGCAGGCTCTCCGCCAGGCCGCCGTCTCTCAGCAGTCTGACGGCCACCTCCGGGCAGCCGGAGCAGGCGGCGCGGAGGGCGCCGGCGGCAGCGACGAAAGCGCCGCTATTGGCGCCGCCGCAGGTGAGCAGAAGCAGCTGCTGCAGGCTGGCCAGCAGGTCGGAGCGGCAGGCCAGGCGAGCCAGAAGGCGCCGGTCGGACTGGCAGCTGTCTAGGAGGCGGCCAAGGCAGGCGGCGGCCAGCTCGGCGACGCGCTGGTCGGGCACTCGCAGGCGGTCGGTGAGCAGTGGGACGCAGTCGCTGACCAGGTGGTAGTCAGTGGGCCTGGCGTGCTGAAGGCAGTTGGCCGCCACAGACAGGGCGCGGGCCTGCATGTCGGCGGTGAAGAAGTCAACATGGCGGAGGCAGGCGGACACTCCGCCGGCTAGGAGTACAGCGCGGCCGTGGCGACGGGACAGCAACTCCACGGCTGACAGGGCCGTCTCGGCCACGTCGATGACCTGCTCAGGTGTGGTGGGGTGAACCTGAGCATCTGGGAAGGCGACTTAGCAACTGAGGATCTGGGAGATAGCGGCCAAGATATGGGATCTGGGAGAGAGCGGCCAAGATATGGGATCTGGGAGAGCGGCCAAGATATGGGATCTGGGAGAGCGCGGCCAAGATATGCGATCTGGGAGAGCGCGGCCAAGATATGGGATCTGGGAGTTACTGGTCAGCACAATACGCAATCCCAATACCTCAAGCGGCTGGGCCTTCTCCAGCAGGTCGGGCAGGGCCTCCAGCACGGAGGCGGAGGACCTCGGCAAGCGGTCCAATAGGCAGTGCAGGCACTGGCAGGCCAGGTAGCTGACCCGCAAAGCCGGGTGCCGCAGCCGCCTGGTGAGCAGCGGCACGGCGGTCTTGACAGGGAAGCCGGCCAGCGTATCCTCGTTGCCCATGAGCAGCATCTGGTGCAAGTCCTGCAGGGCCGCCACGTCCCCGGCGCTGTCCGCCCCTCCGCCGCCGTCGTCGTCCGGGCTGAAGCCGGCGAAGCCGCCGCTGTAGGCAGCGGCACCGCTGCTGGAACTGCTGGCGCCAGCGCCGCGACTGGAGCCGGAGCGCGGGCCGCCAGAGTCGGACTCCTGCAGCTCCATCAGCAGCTGGTGAGCCCGGTGAGACGAGCCAGACGACAACCGGCTGGCCATGAGTTGGTGCACGTGGGCGCCTAGAAATGACGCGTTGGCCTCTAACAATTGTTCGAGGCGGTGAAGATCCTCCGGCCCGGTGGCAGCGGCTGCGGCGGCGGCCGCGGCGGCAGCGGCAGCGTCAGAGAAGCCGCAGCGCTGGAGCAGCAGAGCCGACGCGGAGCTGGCAGCGGCAGCGGCGGCAGCCGCAGACGAAGACGACGATGCGGAAGCCGGCGCCGTTGCTATAGAAACAGCCGGCTGGGAAGACGTCGCAGCTGATGACTGCTGATGCTGCTGCTGTACAGCTGGCGGCGGCGGCGGCGGCGGCGGCAGCAGCGGCAACTGCAGTTGATGCTCGGCGCCAGCTCTGCCTGATTGAGCCGCGGCAGCTGGCGGGTTCGAAGCCGAATTCGAGTCGGACATTGCGGCAGTCGAGGGTCGGCTGTGCTGCTGCTGTTGCCTGCAATATTGAATAGATATTGAATTTAAGTCACAGAAGTCACAAGGGACCTGCGGACTGGCCATGGAATTCCCGTGGCACGACCTCCCGGCTGCTTGAATTACTCGTATAGAGAGTGAAAGGCGGTAATTCAAAATTCTTATATCCCAATAATCTCGTGGCAACTGTTGCCTAATAAAAAAGTTTATTAAGCTTCTCTAACTAATTTCCCTATATGACTACTATAAGTAGAATCTCTCCTCTTCCTGTCTCATCTCTTCTTCCCTGTCTCCTCTCTTCTTCCCTGTCTCCTTCCTCCTCTTCCTGTCTCATCTCTTCTTCCCTGTCTCCTCCCTCCTCTCCCTGTCTCCTCTCTCCTCTCCCTGTCTCCTCTCTCCTCTCCCTGTCTCCTCTCTCCTCACCCTGTCTCCTCTCTCCTCTCCCTGTCTCCTCTCTCCTCTCCCTGTCTCCTCTCTCCTCACCCTGTCTCCTCTCTCCTCTCCCTGTCTCCTCCCTCCTCTCCCTGTCTCATCTCTTCTTCCCTGTCTCCTCCCTCCTCTCCCTGTCTCATCTCTTCTTCCCTGTCTCCTCCCTCCTCTTCCTGTCTCATCTCTTCTTCCCTGTCTCCTCCCTCCTCTCCCTGTCTCTTCTCTTCTTCCCTGTCTCCTCTCTTCTTCCCTGTCTCCTTCCTCCTCTTCCTGTCTCATCTCTTCTTCCCTGTCTCCTCCCTCCTCTCCCTGTCTCCTCCCTCCTCTCCGTGTCTCCTCTCTCCTCTCCCTGTCTCCTCTCTCCTCTCCCTGTCTCCTCTCTCCTCTCCCTGTCTCATCTCTTCTTCCCTGTCTCCTCCCTCCTCTCCCTGTCTCATCTCTTCTTCCCTGTCTCCTCCCTCCTCTCCCTGTCTCATCTCTTCTTCCCTGTCTCCTCCCTCCTCTTCCTGTCTCATCTCTTCTTCCCTGTCTCCTCCCTCCTCTCCCTATCTCTTCTCTTCTTCCCTGTCTCCTCTCTTCTTCCCTGTCTCCTTCCTCCTCTTCCTGTCTCATCTCTTCTTCCCTGTCTCCTCCCTCCTCTCCCTATCTCTTCTCTTCTTCCCTGTCTCATCTCTTCTTCCCTGTCTCCTCCCTCCTCTCCCTGTCTCATCTCTTCTTCCCTGTCTCCTCCCTCCTCTCCCTGTCTCATCTCTTCTTCCCTGTCTCCTCCCTCCTCTTCCTGTCTTATCTCTTCTTCCCTGTCTCCTCCCTCCTCTCCCTGTCTCATCTCTTCTTCCCTGTCTCCTCTCTTCTTCCCTGTCTCCTTCCTCCTCTTCCTGTCTCATCTCTTCTTCCCTGTCTCCTCCCTCCTCTCCCTGTCTCATCTCTTCTTCCCTGTCTCCTCCCTCCTCTCCCTGTCTCCTCTCTCCTCTCCCTGTCTCCTCTCTCCTCACCCTGTCTCCTCTCTCCTCTCCCTGTCTCCTCCCTCCTCTCCCTGTCTCCTCCCTCCTCTCCCTGTCTCATCTCTTCTTCCCTGTCTCCTCTCTCCTCTCCCTGTCTCCTCTCTCCTCTCCTCTATCCTCTCCCAATGACCACTCCTATAAAACCGCACCTGGTATAACTGTGCCACGAAGAAGCCCAACCGTGAGCTGGCTGTTGCAGAGACCCGAGACCGAGTGCACTGCTACCGCTGTGACCGCTGAAACCGGCAGTTGGGGCGGCAGCGGCGGCTGCTTTGACAGCGCCTTGATGACCTTGAGCTGTCTGAGATTGGCCAGATGCTATCGCAGCTTGATCTGTGGTTAGTCTGGCTCGCTTTTTAACCGGGACAGATCTGCGTGCGTAGTGGGAATATTTTTTATCAGTTTTGGCCTTCACAATCGCCACTTTGTGGATTGTGAAACATTTGCAGGAGGGCTGCAGGCACCCTGGCGCAATGCCTCCAGGGACATCCTCCCGCAACAGAGAAGCACTAAAGTGCAGAAGCACTAAAGTGCAGAAGCACTAAAGTGCAGAAGCACTAAAGTGCAGAAGCACTAAAGTGCAGAAGCACTAAAGTGCAGAAGCACTAAAGTGCAGAAGCACTAAAGTGCAGAAGCACTAAAGTGCAGAAGCACTAAAGTGCAGAAGCACTAAAGTGCAGAAGCACTAAAGTGCAGAAGCACTAAAGTGCAGAAGCACTAAAGTGCAGAAGCACTAAAGTGCAGAAGCACTAAAGTGCAGAAGCACTAAAGTGCAGAAAGCACTAAAGTGCAGAAGCACTAAAGTGCAGAAGCACTAAAGTGCAGAAGCACTAAAGTGCAGAAGCACTAAAGTGCAGAAGCACTAAAGTGCAGAAGCACTAAAGTGCAGAAGCACTAAAGTGCAGAAGCACTAAAGTGCAGAAGCACTAAAGTGCAGAAGCACTAAAGTGCAGAAGCACTAAAGTGCAGAAGCACTAAAGTGCAGAAGCACTAAAGTGCAGAAGCACTAAAGTGCAGAAGCACTAAAGTGCAGAAGCACTAAAGTGCAGAAGCACTAAAGTGCAGAAGCACTAAAGTGCAGAAGCACTAAAGTGCAGAAGCACTAAAGTGCAGAAGCACTAAAGTGCAGAAGCACTAAAGTGCAGAAGCACTAAAGTGCAGAAGCAGTAAAGTGCAGAAGCAGTAAAGTGCAGAAGCACTAAAGTGCAGAAGCACTAAAGTGCAGAAGCACTAAAGTGCAGAAGCACTAAAGTGCAGAAGCACTAAAGTGCAGAAGCACTAAAGTGCAGAAGCACTAAAGTGCAGAAGCACTAAAGTGCAGAAGCACTAAAGTGCAGAAGCACTAAAGTGCAGAAGCACTAAAGTGCAGAAGCACTAAAGTGCAGAAGCACTAAAATGCAGAAGCACTAAAGTGCAGAAGCGCACTCATACACACGCTCAAGCAGGGTCTACAGCGACCCTGACTCGAAATTGCAAGGCAGTTACACTCTGTGACTTGGGGGCTGGCCCTCCGGTACATCTAGTCAATGTCTTTAGAGATCTAGTCACTGTTCTCAGATCTAGTCATTGTTCTCAGATCTAGTCACTGTTCTCAGATCTAGTCATTGTTCTCAGATCTAGTCACTGTTCTCAGATCTAGTCATTGTTCTCAGATCTAGTCATTATTCTCAGATCTAGTCACTGTCCTCAGATCTAGTCAGTCTTTTAGAGATCCCGTCAATGTCTTTAGAGATCTAGGCACTGTCCGCAGATCTAGTCACTGTCTTTAGAGATCTAGTCACCGTCTTTAGAAATCTAGCCACTGTCTTTAGAGATCTAGTCACTGTCTTTAGAAATCTAGCCACTGTCTTTAGAGATCTAGTCACTATCTTTAGAGATCTAGTCACTGTCTTTAGAGATCTAGCCACTGTCTTTAGAGATCTAGTCACTGTCTTTAGAGATCTAGCCACTGTCTTTAGAGATCTAGTCACTGTCTTTAGAGATCTAGTCACTGTCTTTAGAGATATATTTACTTAAATCTTCAGGCATGTACACTCTGTGCCGTGAGCAATGGCTCTCATAGCTGTGAACCGTACGACAACTCCCGACCAATTTTTCTGAACACGAGCCCCAAATGAATTTGGCCGCTCACGGAATCGAACCCGGGACGCGTTTACCGCTGAGCTGCCCCGCCTCTCATCCTATAACTCTTCATAACTTACCTAGAGGATTGCGAGTCAGGCAACTGAGAGCCAGACGTGCTACTACTAGAAGTAGGACCGCTGCGCAGGATTCTCTGGCTTCTGCTACCGCTGCTGCTACTACTGTTAGTAAAGTTTAAAGCGGATTCGGCCGCTGTAGACGACCCAGAAGAAGAAGACTGTTGCTGCTGCTGCTGCTGCTGCGGTTCAGATGAAGAGCCGCTGCTGCCGCCTCCGCCTGCTCTCGAACGCTTGCGACTCTGAAATTTTTTTAACGATTTACGCGTCAAACGGCTGGAGTTGCTATGCATTTAGTTGCTATTGATAATGCCTCGCAAGCTTACTAGTTATTCCACTTTCTACTATTAATGCTAGCTTAGACAGAGGTTTACTAAAGTAGCTGGAACTCTGGTGCTGGGTTCCACACGTGACACTGACAATATTCGGAACAGATGATACAATAGCATAGCACTATACTTATAATTGAAACAGATGACAGCACTAATTGAAACAGGTGACAGCACTAATCAGAACAGGTGACAGCACTAATTGGAACAGGTGACAGCACTAATTGGAACAGGTGACAGCACTAATTGGAACAGGTGACAGCCTAATTGGAACAGGTGACAGCACTAATCAGAACAGGTGACAGCACTAATTGGAACAGGTGACAGCACTAATCAGAACAGGTGACAGCACTAATTGGAACAGGTGACAGCACTAATTGGAACAGGTGACAGCACTAATTGGAACAGGTGACAGCCTAATTGGAACAGGTGACAGCACTAATCAGAACAGGTGACAGCACTAATTGGAACAGGTGACAGCACTAATTGGAACAGGTGACAGCACTAATTGGAACAGGTGACAGCCTAATTGGAACAGGTGACAGCACTAATTGGAACAGGTGACAGCACTAATTGGAACAGGTGACAGTACTAATTGGAACAGGTGGCAGCACTAATCAGAACAGAACATGTGATAGCACACTTCATAGCACTAGTTAGCACTAATTTCCGATATTCAAAAGCTGATGCAACTCACATTTGATTGATTGCTGGCCGCACCTGCGGCTGACTTGGATTTCCTGAATGGATCAAAGAAGGACATTACAGCTTTATTTGCTATGTTGGTACAAAAAACCGATTATTAAATAATATGCCATTTTAAATATGTTTCAGCTCAGATAATATCATGTTGCTCTTTTAGACAAGCAGTCGATATAATGAGGATTAGCACTGTCTATGGCCCAACTCTAAACAAAGTCAGCAATTAATTTTCTAGGAAAACAATGTCGCACAACTTACTTAGAAGTAGTAGAATTTGACTTGCTTGGCTGGTTTAGGCAAGAAGGCTTTCTGTTTCTCCTTGCCATATGGATAACTCAGGGTGCATAGCAGGACAATATGCTTCAATATCATGCAAATTATCCAAGTATTTTCCTGTTAAATTTATGTCAAGATAGGGCTGAAATGAAACACTATTAGCAACTAACAAAGCAAAGCATGTGCCCGAATGTGTATCTACAACTACCAATTACTAATCAATTAGATGAACTTCATTGACACCTTTCTTAACTGTAAGATTGATTAAATATTTAAACATAATTCAAATTTATGAGTAAATTTTGTTAACCTGCATTCTAGAAAAATCAGTAAGTATTAAATTATTACTTTGTACCAAATGTATGTACCAAAAACTAAATCTGATACGATTGAAGATCTGACCAGTTGTTCTAACACTAAATTGGTACATACATTCAGTAAACCTAGGTAACAGAATGTACCTATTGCAATAAATTGTATATCCTCAAAAGTTGCACCAAAAATAAGGCTAAACTTTCTAAACTACAATAATTGATTGCATCATAATTGCATTGTGCAACTTTTACTATAAATAACTTTTTGTAAATGCTGAATTATATATGCCACAATTCATGTTATCAAATTGATAAGAGCTAGCCTGGATATGAATCAACTAAACTACTAATACAGCAACCTAGGTTCTAATCTTAGTAGTGTAATAAGTTTTTAATAAGATTAAAAGTTCTTATGACATGTTAAACATAAAATTATCATTATATAAAACATAAAAGAAGCGTCATGTCAAATATAAAAGAAACATTACTCAAAATGTTTTGTCCTTAAGATATCAAGGCCTACAAAGGAATTGCTAAGATGACATGGCTTATAGGAGAATTACTAAGATGTCAAAGTTTGAGGAAATTGCTGAGATCTCAAGGCTTACATGATAAATTGCAGATATCAGGGCTTATAGGGGGGAATTACTAATATATCAAGGCTTATGGGAGGAATTGCGAAGATGTCAAGGCCTATGGAAAAAAATGCTAAGATATCATGGCTTATAGAAAGAATTTCTGAGATTTCAAGGCTTGTGGGAGGAATTGCTAAGATGTCAAGGCCTATGGAAAAAATTGCTAAGATATCATGGCTTATAGAAAGAATTTCTGAGATTTCAAGGCTTGTGGGAGGAATTGCTAAGATGTCAAGGCCTATGGAAAAAATTGCTAAGATATCATGGCTTGTAGAAAGAATTTCTGAGATTTCAAGGCTTGTGGGAGGAATTGCTAAGATTTCAAAGATCATGGGATATATTGTATACTGTATTGCTAAGATGTCAAGGTTTATAAAGAAATTGCTAAGATGTTAAAGTTGAGATCAGAAGCTACATATAGACTATTCAAATATTTATATTCTATTCTTTGTAGCTCTCCAATAAGAAACACTGATTGCTAGCTAATGCTAATTAGCTTATACTTGTAGCAAAGACAATGGAAAAAGTTATTGTTTTATTAAACTTATTTCATTTAAAAGCTATCTCCTTAAGACTTGCTCTATATCCTTCCCTAACCATTACCAATAAAAAATAAAAAATTGTAGACCTACTTTTATTTATGTAGCCATTTATAGCTATGGCTATCTTGATCATATACTTGTACCTTTTAGTAGACAATATCCAATATAGCTTAGCTATATGTTCAAAGTTTGAATTATTTTAAGTACGAGAACATAATCAAATGGAAAATTAAATAATGTTAAGTCTTTTCACATTTAGCCATAGCCTATCACTGCTTGTCTAACTCAGCCTATAACTTTGCCAATGCCTCTTTGTTTTTCTTAAAATGAGCTTGAGCTTGAACGAGCATATAAGAAGGGTACTTACCATTTTTTAAAATATATCTTGGCATATATGACATAGCAGTATATTATATCAATGATCATACATGCGCAACTGCTGGCCGACCTGGCCGATCTGGCCACTGTAAATTGTGGTGGACCAGGGGTTAGTTGCAAAAATGCCCACCCCAAAAAATATAGACGTAGTACTAATTAGATGACGAGGCATTTAGCCCTTATAAGACAGTCATAGTTACTCCTGCCGTTTACCCAAAATTGCGTTAATGTTGCTCTAGGGTTTCTTTCACAGGTAAGTCGCATTTTGGTCAAAAAGTAAGTCGCATGGCCAGTGTAAATCAGGGGGGTTGCGCATGTATGTCAATGATAGATTTTTAATTTTTAGTCCTAGCATATAACCGAAATCTAGTAATATTTTCTGGCATTAGACCCAGCATATACTACTAGGCCTAATGCATAATCCAAACTATAATATGGTAACTAACTAATAAGCTTGACATAGAACTCCTAGACACTCTTGAAGAATCCAATTGATTTGATGGATAATAGGTTATTGATAGGCCTAGGTCTAGTCTCCCAAGTCGCAAGTGGTATTGCCAATGACTAAGAGACTGTTTTACAATTAGGAACCAGGCTCCTTGGCTTTATTAGCTAGGTTTATAAGAGGCCTAGGCTAGGTTCTAATGCACTATATTTTCATAGACAAAGCTAATAGGCTAATGTGTACATTAGCCATTAGGCCTACTATGATACTATCTATAAATATGACTAAGACCTATTGCTAAGTATTGGCTAGGGCCTAAAATAGGAGATAGTGCTAGGCCCCCCTAGTTTTGATAAAAATTAAATGCAATACTACAATGGAGTGAATAGTCCTAAGCCCAAAATCATTTTATAATTTTTATTGATCTATATTATAGATAGGCCTAGTCGATATTAGGCCCTACAAATTTACAATGCTAATAATGGCAAAATTTTATAAATAAAATTAATAAAATTGCTTTGTATAGTTTTATGCATGGCTAGGCCCAACATCAAATGCATTATTTTAATTAAAAGAGACTATTTTTTGAATGATAGCCATAGGGTCTACATCTAACATCATCAGCTTATGCCTAACAAAATAAATGTAGGTAAAAATAAAAAAGTTTGGTGTAGGTAGTAGTTGTAGTAGGCCAACAGTAGTTGTATGATTGACTCAGGCAAAACAGTTTGGCCAACACAAGTCTGTCCACTTGGGTTAGGCCTAGGCCTATTTTAAATAGTTTTTTTAATAAAGTAGGCCTAATCCAAATATACTAAATCTTCCATATACTAAAAATGAAAATCTTGCTTGCGTACTGTTTAATGTGTTGTTTAAACTTTGTTACTATTAAAAGTACTGAAATATACTAAGTACTGTAAGTAACTGCAAGTTGTTGACGAATTAAATGAGAATGGAGCTGTGCCATCATTAGATTAGGCAGGCTAGGCCTTAGCTAGCTAACTACAAAGTGAGCTGGCGACACAAAAATACGAAAACAGCTGATTTTTGTATTTCTTATCATTGTTTTTCATTACTCCTAAAGAGGGTAATTTAAGGTCGAAAAGAAATATTTTTACCACCTACTCTGGGAAGCAAAATATATTCAATTGCAGCTATTATTGTTTTGTTTTGTTTAAGCCCTTGAAACTTGTGAAGTCGAATGCTAATTTGCGACCCGATTGCTCCGAGATCCTATTTAAGATCATGTATGTAATGTATTATGTGCATATATCTCTATTAACATAAGTGAAAAGCTATAAATTTCTTGTGCTGCATATTCGTACCTACCACCTGAACAAGAACGGGCTTTGGTCACATGGCGGCAGAATGGCACAGTTCCTGGTCTCTTCGCCAAGGCAACGAGGAGGAGGAGATACTCCAAACGATTACTGACTGCTTGTCATCTGCAGCTAGGATTAAGGAAGGCATTCGACTCGGTCCGTCAGATCTGTGTTTTCCCTATGGTGTGTATAACGCGCCATGCAGAGAGCTATAGTACATGTATGGGCAGCATGGTTTCCGCCATTTGGCGACGTACCGCGACACGAAGGCTTTTTTCGAGACATCCTCTGGGCTGCACGGTTCCTGTTTGCTCTGGTGCTTGGTTTGGGAGCTGCGGACTGTTCTTCGCACTTTCTGCTGCGGTGAGACGCGTGGGTCGACGCCAACCGGAGAGACTTCTCTGTGAGCTTTAGCTACTCCAATGATCTCACCCTGCTGTCCTCGACCGTTGAGGACGCCCACCGATAGTTTGACAAACTGTAGTTGTTGTTGCAGGGGTTGTGGTCAATAGAGAAGACATATCATGCAGTGTGCTCGTGTGCTGGACGCCATATATCGTCGTGCCGTGACATTCATGATTATCAGCAGTTCATCTGGCCCTTGTCTGGCCTGCCTTTCGTTCGGTTCTTCTGTGTCGTCGACGAACTGCTGGTATTGCAAATGTTCCGTCGCGTGACCGTCAGCAACTCGGCCTATACTATGTACATGTATTAATATACCGTAGAATTGCAGCCTCGATGCAAGGACCACTAGAAGTTACCGTTCTATAACGATGTCATATTGCACGCAGAGCACAAATGTTTTTTTTGCGTTTTGACCATCAGGCCGACACTCGCCCCAAAATCTCAACCAAATCATGCAGCTGGGTCACTGGGCGCTCTCGATGGTCGAAGACGGGAGGGCGAGATCGTCTTCGTAACCAAGCCCACTGAGCTTTCCGGTCAGCTTGCTGTTGCTGTTGTTTTTGTTGTTATTCTTGTTGCATTCATTGTTGTTGTTGTCACTGTTGCTGTTGTCGTTGTTTTGTTGTTGTTGTTGTCGTTGTTGTTGTTGTTGTTGTTGTTGTTGTTGTTGTTGTTGTTTTGTTGTTGTCGTTGTCGTTGTTGTTGTTTGCGGATAGCGGCTCCATCAGATGGGGACCCAATCGAGGGCACCCAGGTGCCGCGCCATCAAGGGACCATCGGCCAGGTCACTGAGATGTTGTACTCCAATCGAGAGGCGAGTCGTTTCCAAAGCGGGACAAGTCAACAGGTGAAATTGATCAACTTCGTCCCCGCATAGCCTTCAGGTGGCATCGTTGGTTGTCCCGATGCGCTTTTTGTAGTAGACCGACGCCGGGCAGTAACCGCGCGGACCTGCGAGACGAGGACTTTCTGGTTTCTGGGGCCATCATGGAAGGTGATGCGCCTGAGTAAACTGCTTCCAGGTGGCCTTCCAGGACGGGCTGGTACCCGATGGACCTGCGCAGTAGGTTCTTGGACGCAGCCAGCGCAAGGGGACGTGCTGTTGAGGCAGGCACGCGGCCCGTTTGGCCTCCAGGTCGACCAGCTCATTTCCACTAGCGCCCACGTGTCCAGGGATCCACTGGATGGTACGTAATGGCCGTGACCCGGATAGCACGTCGGATGAGGTTCTTGAGTGTTTCGAGGAGGCTGTTGGTAGTGGTGCAGTCGGCTTGGATGGCTCGGATGGCGGCCTGGCTGTCAGTCAGGATGGTGGCTTCCGGCGGTTCCTCCGCTAAGATGTCGCCCAGACAAAGGGGGTGGAGCTCAGCTTCAAAGGAGCTACACCATCTGCAGGCCGCAGCACGCCCCGAACGAATGATCAGGTCTGGCGGCTGCAGTACAGTATCCAGCCGCTCCGCCCAGCTGAGTACCGCTGGTGGCGGATCCATCGGTGTAGTAGCAGGTGTCCGGAAGGCGCTTCCTGCGGGTCTCCTCGACAAGGTCGCGCCTAGCCTGTATGCCGTCGGACTTGCTGCAATGGCGGAGGAGCTCGAGAAGAGGCAGAGTCGCTCCGAGCCATTGAGCGCCTCCCAGGGGGGGGGGCGCGCCCCGAACCCAGGAGTTCGGCAATCTCTCGAACGGGAGGAGGTTAGCCAGAATTTTGTTGCGCTTGCTCACGGAGCCCTCGTTGTGTGAGGGCAGTCCTGCAGTCCGAGGCCTTACCTGACTGCCAGAGGGCGGTGTTGTTCCAGGCGGTGATCGAGACCGTCCTGCTGTACAACGCCTAGACCTGGACGCTGACGGGTCGCTCGAGCAACAAGTTGACGCAGCGCACGCTGGCCTGCTGCGTGCCGCTTTCAAGAT